>LOJH01022333.1:18915-29085 GCA_001685095.1 Ellobius talpinus
GCATGGTGGTGTACGCCTTCAGTCCCAACAGAGGCCCTGGGCATGGTGGTGTACACCTTCAGTCCCAACAGAGATGCTGGGCATGGTGGTGTACGCCTTAAGTCCCAACAGAGGCCCTGGGTATGGTGGTGTACGCCTTAAATCCCAACAGAGACAAGCAGTTCAAGACCAGCCTAATTTACATGGGAAGTTACAGGCTAGTCAGGGTATATAGTGAGCCCCTATCTCAAAAAACATAAAACAAAGGAAAAAACACAATTCAAAAAAATAAATAAAAACACATATCTGAGGGACTGTAAAGATGGCACAAAAATTAATAGGACTGGCTGATCTTCTAAAGAACCCAAGTCTGCAAACTGTCCATAACTCCAGTTCCAGGGATCTGATACCCTCTTATAGTTTCCACAGGCACATTTGTGATACACAGACAGGTATGCAATCAAAACACTGATACACATAAAATTAAAAATTTAAAATATGGATTAGATAGTTGTTAAAATGTATTTCAATGATTTTCATAAAAGAGTTGGGGGTTATCTAGTTTTAAAGGATTTTCCTATTATATTGCATTGTATTGCATTTCTCATCACTAAGAAAAACTCCTTATACACAGTGGCACTTTGATAGAGCCATGTGTATGTAGAAATGGGCAAATTGGCCTATATCATTGCTTAAGAACAAAGAAACACAACTGTCACCAGCAACCTGACCTACTCAGGTGATCAATGCAAGATGAGAAGGGCCTTGAAGAGTCAGTGAAGAATCAGCATGCAGAAATCTCCATGTGCAGCCAGAGGCCAGATTTTAGTTCTCATAGGAGGAGCGCACAACTCATCAAAGAGAATTTCCGTTTGAGGAGTTTTTCTTAGTACTCCTAAAACCTCCTGGATTCCTTCTGCAAATGAATTTTTTTTCTAGCACAGGTGACCAAGTTTTTTTTCAGACACTTTTTTATTGTTATTAAAAAATTTTCTACTTCCTCCCCTCCTCCCAATTCCCTCCCCATTCTCCCATCCCCCCTCCCCNAGGCCAGATTTTAGTTCTCATAGGAGGAGCGCACAACTCATCAAAGAGAATTTCTGTTTGAGGAATTTTTCCTAGTACTCCTAAAACCTCCTGGATTCCTTCTGCAAATGAATTTTTAACAGAAAGGAAATTTTGTCTTTTCTTCATAAATGAAGTCCTCGGTTATGCAAGGTGATACCACTTCTGCTGTTCTTCACAAAGGAAAATGTGGCTGAGTCCTGGAGAAGAAAAGACACAAAGATTCTGGAGGAAGTCTTGGACATTGGAGATGCTGGATGCTTTGGGGCTGCTGTTCACTCTTCCTAGGAAGCATAGAAGGACTTGAAGCAGAAGATGTAATTGATTATTTGTGACAGAAAAATTAATACAAGGAATTTCACCTCTCAATAAATAAAAGCCCAAAGGTTTAAATGAACTTCAAGTTGCCATTTAATTTTTTTATTCAAATAAAGGGAAAATCTTTACATTAAAAATGTAACCAGCCAGGCTCCTTCTGTTAGCTGCAAACATTTCATCATAGAATCAACTCAGTTTAATTGACTTGATCTCTTTGCTTATTGGAAGTCTATATTCAAATTTTCAATTATAAAATTTGATTGAGCCACCATTTATAGTTTTCTATTTTGATTAACACATTAGTTAACACACAGTTATGATGAATATAACTTGCATATTGTCCCTTTTATGGCACATAATCTACTTTGAACCCACTGTTGATGCCTTGCTTCTGTCTCTGTATAAGAGGTCACAATTCAAAGACTCTATTAAATTAATTCCTTTGGCTCCTTCGTGTTGTTTTCCTCACGTTAAATGGAAGCCAAGGGCAAAGGCAACCATTACTTTTGCCTGCAACTGATAGATAGAACAGCTGCTTGAACAAACAGGCCATAGCATGATCTGGAGGAGATGTGAAAAAATGGCATATGCATCTCTCCTCTCTACTCCCCATAAGACTCATGCATCTCTCCTCTCTACTCCCAAAAAGACTCATGCATCTCTCCTCTCTACTCCCCATAAGACTCATACATCTCTCCTCTCTACTCCCCATAAGACTTACATTCTGGGAATTAATATTTCTCTTTGTCTATGCTTCCTTTATTCCACACTTCTATCCTGTCATCTATTCTTTCCCTTAGGTCAAATTTCAGAGAATTTTGATGACTTGTTTATAATATATTCCCCAGTGATGTGGGATTTCCCATCTGTATGCTGTAAATAAAATTGGTTAACAAAGAAACTGTCTTAGGCCTGCACACGGAATAGAGGGAGGTGGGGAAAACTAAACTGAATGCTGGGAGAAAGAAGGAGGAGTCAAAAAAGCCATAAAGTCCATCTGGAGTCAGATGGAACTTTATATGGTAAGCCATTGCCATGTGGTAATACACAGATTAAGAAAAATGGGTTAAATTAATATGTAAAGCAGTGGTTTAAACAATATATTCTCTGTGTGATTATTTCAGGAGCCTGGGAGGCCGGGAAACGAACAGGCACCCTCCTCCAACACCCCAGTAAAACTGTTTTTACAGGAAAAGAGTAAAGCAAGTTTCTTATGCTGTCTTCTGAAGGCCCTGTTCTAGTGCACGTTTTTTTTTACCAAGTATTTGGAATTGTATGACGTTATACATGATTGACTATACTCAACATTTTGCTTAGGCTTATGTAGAAGACTCACTGAAGTCCTCTTCCCTAGGACAAGTTGAAAGGTATGTTTGTGTTGCATTGTAGAGTAATTTGAAGTAATAATAGGATATTGGATTTTTTCACATGAATAAAAGGAAGCAAGACTACTGTGATGACTAATCATGTCACCTTCACTGGACTGATAAATACCTGGGATATTAGTGACAAATACCTTTACCTCTGTCTGTGAGGGACTTGCCAACTGTAGCAAACTAATGAGGTGTGAACACCTCTGAAAGTAAGGAGCAAGCCTGGATGAAGTAGAGGAGGAAAGGGAACACAACTGCTTAAGTGGCTATTCTCTCCCTCTGTCTCCCAGGCACTGTGAAGCCAGCTGCAGTGTTCCATCATATACACTTTAAACAGCACAGTGAAACCTCTGAAACTGGGTTCAAAAGGAGAATTCTTTCCATAGTTCTCTGTTGGATATTTATCTATAATATGAAGGGTTAACCAAGTGTTGGAAGTTTAGTTAAAAACAAATCTCTGTTGGTGAAATCTCTTGGGAAGTATAAAACTTTCTGCATTTCTAGTAATTTTTCCAAAAGAGGAAAAATATTATTACTGAGTAACCTGAAATTCATGCTGATAAAAATATCAATATCATTCTTCATTAAACAAAGAAGCAAGTGGAAATTCATGAGGAAACACACACATACCAGAGAAAGAAACAAGTACAAATACAAAACAAAACATAAAGAAAGCAAATATCCAAATCAATTTTGTAAAAAAAAAAGATGAATTACATGGACTCAAAATAAACTCCAAGCTGTTGGAGTATATTAGAGTACCCAACAATAACCCCAGATATTTACATCCAAATGATTCCTGTAAAAGGAACCAAATGTTCACTGACAATGATTTTATACTTTTATTCCTGGGTATATCTTTAAGTTTCTCTTTGAGTATGTGTATATATGTGTGAGTTCCTGTGGAGATCAAAAAACAGTACCATATTCCCTGTGGCTGGGTTTACAGGTGTCTGTGAGCTGCCCGAGGTTGGTGGATACTGAACTCTAATCCTAGCAGTTAGCTCTCCTATAAACTCAGCCATCTCCCCAGGTCTTGAAAAGTGTTTTACTAAGAGATACTAGGAAAACTGCATTCTACGTTTAGAAAATTTTATGCAGGGACCTATCTCTCAACCATAACAAATATCTCAATATGGATTAAAAGCTTACAGATAAGATCAAAATTTCAAAACTACTGGAAAAAATATGGAAAAATGCTTTAGGCCACTTCCCTGAACAAATATTTGTTGGATAAGACCCCACCTGCACATAAATAATAATTGAGAATTGCTTGAACTGAAATTTTTCACAGCAAAGGAAGCAATCAAAATGTAGTGAAAATAGGACATACAGAATGGGAGAAAATATTTGCCAACTTCTTATTTAAAAATATATATAATTCCCAGAACATGTAAGGAATGCAAAGAATGCAAAAGGAAAGATCAAATAACACATTTTAAAAAGAGCTGAATAGACATTTGTCACAGTGAGACATACACATGTTCGGCAGAGAGGTGAAAAGAAAAAAGTCTGGTTGTATTAATCATCAGGGAAATGTAAATCAAATTCCCAATAAAGTATTCCCTCACCCAGCAATAATGGCTGTTTACACCAAGTCAAAATATAGCAAATGCAGGAGACAATGTTAGAAAGAAATTCTTTTGCAATGTTCATGAACATTCAAAGTATGCAGGCAATATGTGCCCTCACAGATCCTAAAACAGCAACAGAAATTCTCTTGCACAGTTAGTGAACATTCAAATTGCACAGGCAATATGTGTCCTCACAGATACTAAAACAGCAACATCCTCTGACCCCACCATGAATACACATCCAAAAATAAATGAAATTAATATGCTACAAATAAAGCTGCAGTCCTGTACCTACTGAAGCGTTATTCACAATGGGCAGTATGGAGAACGGGCCTTAATACTTATTAATCAATGAATGGACAAGAAAATGTAGCACATAAACACAATAGGGCATTAATCTACTACAAAGCATAAAGTTCTGTCATTTGTGATGATATGGATGAGACGGGAGAACATGATAGTAAGGGAAATACAGCACAAAATGACAAATATCACATATTTTCACTTGTAAATTAGCAAACAAATTTTTGTTTTGTTGATATTGAAGCACAATGTTGATATAGCAGAGACTCAGGAAAATAGAAAGGAGAGAAGTTTTAGTTAAGGGTAAAATGTTGTTGTTTAGGAAAAGGAAAATCTTGAGATTAAACTATTAAACAACAGCATGAATATGAATGACAATAGATGTATTTATTTAGCACCAGGATAAATTAGAAAAATTATTAAGATCATATATATGTTAAACACTCAGCATAGGCCACTGCAGTGAAAATGAAATAACAAAAGTATGTTGTACCTGATAATATCTGAAGTACAAGGGAATCTAAATATTTAAAACTCATAATTTAAAACACATTACAGGAAATTTCATTAGCAAATTGTGAGGACAGAATGACTTATTAAGTCAAGTAACATACTGATATATGCAAGCTACTGCAATTATGTCCTCAAAAGAAACAATAATGTTTTAAAACCCTTTGTGACATCTAAAACATATATATTTGCTGGTGATTGAGTTGATTATCTGTGCTAGAAAATCAGCATTATCCAAAGAATAAATAAGATTTTAGTAAGGTTGAGGCAAAAAGAAATTTGCTGCTTAAAGCCAGACACAGCTTGAACCTGTTCCTCCCTCCCCCAGATACATGAGAAATATCATCTTTTGTGTTGACCTTCCACCATAATGGTTCTGTGTCCTTGCAAAAGACATTTTGAAAAGTCAGGGGCCTAAACTTGATTTGTTTTCAAAATGATGACATCTCATATTTACAGAGAAAGAAATCACATGTTTTCTAAAGAGACATACACAGAAAAGGGAAAGGGGCAGGGGTTTCTGCTTTCCTCTGTAAACCAAGGAAAACCTAGTTCTCTCCTTTTGTTCCTTACAATGAAACATCATTTGGCTAAAATGTGAAAGGTTTTCACATTGGCTTATTATTTCTTGACCTTGGGAAAATGGTTACAAAACATCTTCCTTTACAATGAATAACTCACACAAAATATTCTGGACTTGATAATGTCTTAATTGGTTTAGTCTATTGCTGTTTAATCTTACAAAAATCAAGGAACAACATGGATAGAGATTGAAAATGTGATGTAAATTTATGTTCTTCTACTTGTTGGGATAGAAATATTCACTAAGACCCACACAATATGGCTTGTATTTTAGTGACAAAAGAAATTACTTCTAAATTATATATAGGAGGGTGACTGTTCTTTCTTTTTTTAGTTAATCTTTTATCTCACTACTTCACTGACATTATTTATCATCTGTAGGAGTTACAGAGTGGAATTCTTCAGTACCCTTATGTATACTAGCTTATCACCTGCAAATAAAGATACATTGACAATAATGATGCATTCATTTCCAATTTGTATCCCCTTAATCTCCTTCAGTTGTCTTACTGCTCCACTAAGACTTCAAATACTATATTGAGTCGATATGGATAGAGTGGACAGCCTTATCTTGCTCCCAGGTTTAGTGGAACTGCTTTGAGTTTCTCTTTATTTAATCTGATGTTGGCTATCATCTTGCTGTAAATGGCCCTGATTACCTATAGTTGTGTGCCTTGTATCCCTAATCTCTCCAAGAATTTTATTATGGTGGCAAGTAGAATTTTGTCGAGTCTTTTCTGCATGGAATGAGATGATCATGTGTTTTTTTTCTTTCAATTTCCTTATATGGTAGATTACACTTAATTATTTTTGTGACTGTGAGCAATGTCTGAATGAACATTCATAAGGACACCACTTAATCGAGATTCCTTCCTTTAGATATATAGCCAGTAGCAGAACTAATAAATCTCTATATGCATTGGAAAACCATTTTTCCTTTATAATTAACACTGGCAATTTACAACATAGAGACAACACCCTCTTTTTCTGCATTGTTACATTTACTATAACCATTCGAACTGGGCTGACATGATGTGTTACTATGACTTTGACTTTCAGATTCCTAATGATTAATCATGTTGAGAATTTTTGCATAAGACTGTTGGCTATTTATTTCTCTCTTCCTGAAAAATACCTGTCAGACAGCTTGCAAATATTTCCTCTGCTTCTTCAGGAGGTCTTTGCATTCTGTTCCCTGGGTACACAGAAGTTTCTTAGCGACATCATTCCAGTCATCTATTTTCTTAGTGACATCATTCCATTCATCTAGTTTCTTAGTCATGTCATTCCATTCATCTATTTTCTTGGTGATGTCATTCCATTCATCTATTTTTTCTTGACGCTGTAGCTAAGAGAGAAGGCTCAGTAGTTTAAAAAAAGGAATTATTTGTCCAGGACAACATCTTGAAGCATTTCTTCAAGTTTTTCTCTTTATATTTGCATTGTCTTGAGTCTTAAAGTTTTTTATTAATCTATTTTAAAGTTGAAACTTTCATTTTTTTTCTAAATAGGAAGAGTCAGTTTTCCCAGCACCATGAATTAGGAAAAAAAATCTGTTGTTTCTACAATGTATGCTCTTGATAACTTTGTAAAAAAATAAATAAATTAGCCACAATTATTTATATTAATTTCTTGGTTCTCTATTCTGTTAATGTATATGTCTGGCTTAATGCCAATGCCATCATGTTTTGATTACAATCATTCTACAGTATGTTTGATGTCAGGTTCTCTTGAAGTTCCAGTTTTGTTAATTTTACTTGTAATTATTTTAAAATTTTAGATTGTGTGTGTGAGTGACATTTTAGCAACATCAAATCTTCCACCTTACAATGTAGAAAAAGTTTTGACTTGTGTGGTTAATTATTTCATAGCTTTTGGGGGTTTGGTGGGAGTTTGGCATTTATTCATACAATGATATGGCAGTACAGAAAATCTGCTGATATTGCATTCTAGTTTTATATTTAAAAAGCTAGTTATTTGTTGAGTCATTTTTAGTCAGTTTTGGAGATGCTGTACATTTAGGTTGTCTTTCTGAGGTGCATCTTATACAGATTGTGTCTTTTCATGTGGACTTACCACGTCCATCCAACCTAGTCAAATCCCAATCTCAATAGAATGACTAATACATTCTTCTATAGAAGACATTCTTAAACCCTCAGTGTTAGCTGGATTTATCCTTGTGGGTTCCTCTCAGCCTTGATGCAGGGGTGACAGACTTGGTCTTGCCTCAACTTAACATGCCCAGGCTTTGTTGACTCCCCGTGGGAAGCTTTACCCTTTCTGATGGGGTCTGCTGTGGGAAGAAGTGGCAGCAAGAAAAGGGGGCGATGAATCAGGAGGAGGGGTGGGAGAACTGTGGTTGGTAAGAAAAATGAATGAATCTTTTTAAAAACTCAGTGCCTCACCTATGTTACCAATAAATCATACCATTCCACACTTAAAAACAAAACAAACTAACAAACGAAGAAATTCTCAGTGCTACCTTCCTGCTGGAAACCACTGGCCATTGAAATGTTGTTAGTTTAACTTTAGTTTTATCTTGGCTTTCCAGGATTTGGCTAGAATAAACAAATAAATTGGGCTAACAATATAAATGTCTATTCAAAGAAAAGACAACAATTATGAGCTGCTTACAGTAAGCATACAAAACTATACACAACCATTTTACAGTGGGATATTAATCCATTAAACATTAACTTGATGAATCCAGGTCTCGAAACAGAGTGTGTTGTTTCAGCTAATGCTATTTTCTTCTTACGCAAAGTCCATCATAGGCTGCTAATATTAATGAGACATAATTCATATCATATTTTCAAAAAATGAGTACCCCATTAACCTTCTGTATCAACACAAAGTGTGTTTAGAGTGAAATAAAAGTAATTTCCAATGAAATGATGAGAATTGAGCCAAAAATTGCTCATTCAAATATATAAATTTAACTAACACAAAGAGACAATTACAAACAAGGTCTGTTAGAGACTGTCACCACAATTAAATATTTTCCTGTTATTTATTATATCCTATTTTTCAAATTATCCTCTAATTTCTATGAAGATAAGAACTTAAGAATGTAGCAGGTTTCAAAATAATACTTGAAACTAGGTCCTGTTTTACATAACAAAGGAATAGACTCCATTACAAATACTATAATAGAGAATAACTTCCAGAATAAAAAAAATCCTTTCAATGAGCTTGTCTTTTTCAAATATAATTCCGACACTCATGAAATCAAGAATGCTGATGAGTTGATGATGATTGGTATAGAATATCAAAAATGATATTAAAATAGTGTTCTTCTAATTGGCACACTCTAATGGAAACAAAATATGCTAATTAGCAAAAGTTATGATTAGCAAAGGCCCCAAGGTATACCTTGTGCTGCATAATATGCACTTTTAATTAGGGTATTGTTGGCAAAAAATAGCTGGAGACATGATTTTTTTAATGAAAAGCCTCAGAATTTTCAAGCATAGGTAACAACATACTATAAATAAATTGTCTGAGATGCAACTGAGATAAGTTATGCCAGAGAGGATGCTTCACTGACTTTCTTACAAACAACATATTTATGAAAATAAATTTATGAAAAAAACATGCCTTGCAATTTTGTATTGATGGTGGTGCTGCTAATACAAGCAAAACCATTCAAAATTCAAACCCTGCTACATTCATATTAAGATAATAAATTAAACACAAGCAGACTCTGAAAACCTAGAAGTGGATTTGAGTCAGACATCAGATTGCATTCCACCACAGACTGATAGCTAAACAACATGTGAATTTTAGTAGACATATAATAAGGGTCTTCACTCCTGCATGCATCTTATACCTCCATAACATTTCTGGCAAAGGGACTGGACTTAGGGTCTATCTGTTTATACCCACTTGGTAATAAGATGACATCAATGATGATTAATCTGACTAAAGACAGCTCAAAAATAACATTCAGATCTCTGATTGTCTTTAATGTGAAGTTCATTCTTTTGTGTGTCTGTCTATAAGACTGCTTGCAAGTGGACAGGTAGGAATTGGAGAAGAACAGATATAAGTTTACTTTGTTTCTTTGTTATATTTTAATTTTTTATTGATTTTCATTTTACATATCAATCCAAGTTCCCACTCCCTCCCCTCCTCACATTCCCTCCTCATACCCTCCCACCCCATCCCCATCCAATCCTCAGAGAGGGTAAGACACATTGCTTTGCAAAAAGCCCAATGCCCTCCATACTCTATATAGGATGAGCAAGGTATCCTCCAAAGAGAATAGGTTCCCAAAAAGTTAGTACATATAGTAGGGATAAATCCTGGTGCACTACCAGTGGCCCAACACTTTGTTAATTAATGACAGCTTCAAAGAGAAAAAAATATTATTGCATTTAGTAACTACAATATTCCTTTTCTTTTGAATCAACGTTTCTCTGTAACTTTGGTGCCTGTCCTGGAACTAGCTCTTATAGACCAGGCTG
>LOJH01022334.1:0-13013 GCA_001685095.1 Ellobius talpinus
TTTGGAAGAGCAGACAATGCTCTTAACCTCTGAGCCATCTCTCCAGCCCCTGAGCTGATTTTAAACCAGCTGACCTCTGAGTCTCACTGGGCTTTGCCTACTTCCTACTCCTATCCCTAGGGATTGGTGTGTGACTCTAAGTCACCGAAGGACTTCCAGTTCCTCAGGGAAAAGGTCCCTGGGATTGAAGGCATAAGAGCAATGTCTTGCTTCTACCCGCTGACACCGCAGCCTTCCATCTTCTCAGGGTTTTAAGTCCCATGAGGGCTCTGGACACAAAGAGATCTACAGGACTTTGGGGTTCCTGTAGACACTAATCCTTCACCCCAGCTTGTCCCTTTGATGATAAGGCTGCAGGGATGGAGGTGGGCCTTTGTTGTTTTAGGAGTCCTGTGGCAGGAGAGGAGGTGATGGACGGATGGAGAGACGGACACTGGGCCCAGTGTGAAAGAAACAGGGAAGGTGGAGGTTGGCCTCAGGTCAGAGTCCCTAGCGCTGGAGCTGTGGGCAGACAGACCTTTTGAAAAACCACCTGCTGAATGCAAAGTGTCTTGTCCACGAGTGTGTTCATCATTGCTGCAACGACCACCTCCAGAGGTCCAGGCTTCAGATCTCAGGGGTCTGACCAGAAGCCAGAATGTTTGCAAAGGGAAGCAAGTAGTTGCTGTTGCGTCCTGGAGCCTCACTTTGGACCCGCCGTAGAAGTGTATCCCAAGTACACAGGTATCCCATGTCTTTTAGACATGCATTGCATAGAATGTGCCATGTTGTCTGAGTCAGAGCTGTGTTTCTGGGGTTGGTGCTCTTAATCACTCTGCCTAGGTCCTGTGCGAGCTTTCATTTGTTGCTTTCTGTTAAATTCTGGCTCACACTGTGTGTTCCTTTCTGCTTAGGCGGCTGACAGGAGCAGCTTCTGGAAGGGGAGGGTTTGTTTCGGCTCTCAGTTTGAGGGGACAGTCCATGGGGCAGGAGGGCATGGGGGCGGGAGCATGGGGTGTCTGGTCGTGTTGCGCTTGTGGTCAGCAAACAGAAGAATGGAGTTCTTAGCTGGCTTTCTGCTGTCTGCCTTTTACTCAGCCTGGGACCCCACCCATGAATGGAGCTGCCTGCACATTCAGGTGGGTTTTCCCTCCCTCAGTGTTAGGGAAACACCCTGAGAGGGCCTGTCCTCGGTGGCTCAAGGTCCAGCCAGGTTGACAGTGGAGACGAGTCATCACATGTGTGGCATTTTCCTTTGTGTCCAGCTCACTGCACTTAACACAACGCCTTCTGTGTGTGCCCATGCTGTGTCAGGCGCGGCTCCCCTTTGTCAAGACTGGGTGCTGTTATGTTGTAATTCCCGTCCCGTTTCCCAAGTAAACCCTTAACCTGCATCTGCGCTTTCCTTGTGGACTGGCGGCCATAGACTCACCGAACTTCTTAATGGAGACACCCAAAGTCCTTCAGTGGCTCAGACAGCACGAGGAGGTGCAATGCAAGCCTGCTGTGGCGCAGCTTCAGCAGGGCTGGGCATCTGTTCCTGGTGCTTCCTCGCTGTGTGCCCTTGACACTCGAGAGCCTTCCTCTGAGCACTGAGGCTCCTAGGGGAAGATGCATGCTTCAGGTTGAGTGCCCTCCCCTTTCCTTAGCTGAGGCTGCGTGTTTCTGTGGTGTTTCGTCTGTGACGCCAACACTGAGTTTTGCTGCTCGGTTCTAATTATCTGGACTAGTAAGTGCTGTGTTCTATTAGCACCCTCAGTGTTCTTTTTTATTAAATGCCCCCACCCTGTGGCGTCAGGCACACAAATGGTACCAAACATGCTTACCGATGGGCTGTGGAGAGAGGTGGACGTTTGCTTTCAGCTGCACTGGGCTTGCCACTTGCGCGCTGCTGCAGTGCCTTCTCTCTTGAGCCCGGTGTCCTGACATATCCGTTAGCTCGTGCCAACACCAGTGTCTGAACACGTGACTCTTAGCGGCAGCTCTAGTCTGCTGCATGTTATTGTTTTGGGTGATGTGTTTATCCTTTCTGTACTGTACCACTAAAAATTACAAGTATTCTTAGAGTTTAGGACTCAATGCCAAGGGCTCTTTGGAAACCAGAAGATCTTAGTGGTGGCAGTGGAGGCTACGGACATTGTAGTACAAAGGGAGAGAGGTCACGGGGCCCCATTGTGGCCCTAATCAGAAGTCCTGGGTTCCTTCCCTCCTGTACCTCAGATCCAGATTGCTTTGGGTTTGTTTATTTTTGAGACAGGGTTTCATGTGTAGCCCAACCTGACCTTTGAACTCTGGGTGATCCTTCTCTTTCCAAGATCTTGGATTATAGGTATGAGTGACCACGTCACCACGCCTCAGATAACCTGAAAGGTCTGCAGGCATGGGCACATGGCTCACTCCGAGCGCTAGCTGACCTGACTGCCCACTTCTATAACCTGTCTCGATGTTGCATGCACGGGGGCACGGCCACTAGCAGCGCAGACTGAACGCCAGGTTTGCTTCCGTGGAGCGTGGCAGGTGGTGCTTGGTCATGGTCACTTCTCTCCTTTGGTCACCGCTGCCCCCATCAGCTTTTGTAAGGGTGAGATGTAATGTCCAGATGAGACCCTTGCTGGGTAGCCCATGGCGGGTAGGCCATGGCGGGTAGGCCGTGGCGGGTAGGCCGTGGCTTTCCTTTGGTGCTATTTTCCGTCCTGAGGCTGCCCGTCCTCACCATGCTCCAAGACTGACTGCAAGGCCCCGTTTGCTTACCTGTCCCTTCCTTCCCTGCTCACCTCAGTGTAAGGAGAGGACTGTGCTGTAGGCTCCCTCTTTGTCTAAGGAGTCATAGTAATGGGGTGAGGGGCAGGAGGGGTGAAAATGATCTATCCTGTGTCCTGTTACTGCTTCTCACCCTGGAACTTAGGCACATATTTGGAGGAGGGCAAGGCCTAACCCTGAGGAGCAACCCGTGGTGACTTGGGCCCTGACCGGTCCCCCCCCCAGCTCTTCCCAGTCTGCCCCTGTTCCTGGGACCTTGTCTCCTGGCAGCAGCACCGCTGAGGTGCCCAAGGTGCCCATGTACTGCCATGTTCTCTTCCCCAGATGATCTTCTGTGCTGACTTGAAGAGATTAATGAACAAGAACAAACCTTATTAAATCTAAGAGGCCAAGTAACTCATCTTGACACATGTCCGTGGGGTGGGCTCACCCCACACTTGGGCGGCTTCCCTGTGGCCCTGCGGGTGGCTTTGTGTTTCCCGGGGAAGTCATGAGCTGGTCCTCAGCTGCTCTCACGTTTTCCTTGTGAACAGAGGGACAGTCTGCGAACTCTGCTCCCCTGCACCATGTAGAAGCCCATTACCTATAGTTGAAAAAGCAAGCAAAGATAATTCTAGAGCACAGTTATTATAAAGTCCTCACTTTATGATATGTGAGGTTCAGGGTCTGTGATGACTTTGGAAATAAAGAAGGTGAAAACAGTGTTGAACACTGTTGAGGAAAGGGACTGTGCAAAGTGCCATGGAGTTGAGAACAGAAAGGGACTGTCTCCAAAGTGCCATGGAGCTGGACATCTCCCCTTTATACTGCACACCAAGTGCTGTCTCATATCTGATGCACAGTACCTCCCCCAGCCCCCAAAAGTTGGCGAGAGCATGTGCTACCAGGGTGTTTTCTTCGAGCCACAGATCTGTGGATGGAGCCATGTGGCTGACAGAGGCCTCCACTCTGCCGTGTTACTGGTGCCTCCTGGCTGGGAGCTCACTCTGGCTGCCGCATTGATGGAAGGGCTTTGGCCAGGAGCAGCACTGGTCCACAGCTCAGGAAAGCCTCCACTGCTGGTCTCTGGAGGATGGGGAGTTTCAGAGAGATTCAGCCCTGCACAGCAGACCCCTCCTGCCTGGAATCCCAGCGTGGAGGCCAGAAGCTGAGTGCTGTTGTGACCTCCTGGCCTGATAATGAAACAATGGCTTTAAAAATAATAAAAACGATATTAAAAAGGTGCATCCTATCATGAGCACTTGCGTATTGAAAGATGCATCTCCATCAAGATTGGCCTGTGAATGAGAGTGGCTGTGTCATTTTCAAAAAGGACCCAAATCAAAGATTGATTGGCCCCATTTTCTTCCACAGAGCAGCTTTGCTGTGTATCATTAGTTATTCTATCAGGAACAGCATGCTGCGTTGTCTCGGCTCTTATTAATCACCTTTTCTTCACGACCAATCGTGAATGTAGTTGGATGGAAGTTGGTGCATGCAGCCACCTCCACATTTATCAACTTAAGCTGGTGTTGGGGAAACACTGGACTGTGGACATCCCCCCAGGGCGCTTTGTGAATGTGTGCCTCTGACATCAGTGTTAGACATTGGTGCTTGGAAAACCCACACCTTGTCTTGTGTCTCAGACAGAGATGGTACCACCAAACCTGCACTGAGTCGAGCGGCTCTATGCCATGGGAGGGGTCAGCCCAGAGGGCATCTCCCAGTCACAGGCACCCTCTGTGCTCTGTAAGCTCAGGAAGCCATATGTCTCCCCAGAAGCTCCTGGCTTCTCTGCCCATGGTTTTTTTTTTCTCTGATCCCCATCAGTTGGAAATCACAGACAGGGTGAGGAGGACCAATGACAGCCTCACTGATCCTTAAAGCATTGAGCAAGTGCAGTTAATTGGCCAGGGATTGGTCACAGTCATGCCCAGTCAGGAACGAGCAGGGAAATGCCAGTGTACCATGGACCTGGGACTCAGAGCTCAGAGAAGAACCTGGAAACAGGTCATTAAATGGGATGGAGGCTTCCAGACAAGGCTTTCCTGAGTCTGCCAACCTGAGTGTGGGGAGCGGGGCTGAGAGAGGACTCCAGAAGGCAGAAGAGGGTACTCTGTGGGGCTGGAGAGCAACAGGTTTCAAAACTTGGGCTTGTAGATTGTTCCTAGGAAACTCAGAGTCACCAAGTTGGGTCAAGGTGTAGATGCCCAAGTGGAGGAGTTTGAGAGAAACGGATTATAAAGTTCTGTTGGCAAAATCTCTCCAAGTCTATGGCTGCCCTACTGGGCCTCCTGGAAATAGACACTAAATAGCAGCACAAGAAACGTGTGGGGTGAAATAGGTGGCGTCATCCCATTGTGTCCCCCCATCTGTGTGTGTGTCCCTGTCTTTATTTCCTGATACAAGCCAAGGACACTTAGGGTACCCTGAATATTTGTTGCAAAAACTAAAATCATTCTAAATGCAACACAGATGGGATCCTGGGGCTGAAAAGACACTAATGGTCCCTAGTAACATTTTAACAAAGCCATCACTTAGTTATTATCTGTTTTGATAGTGTTGGTGTCCTCCTGAAAGGTGTTAATGGAGGGGGTGGAGATGTGACAGGTGGAGCTCAGAGGGAGCTTGCATGCTCCTACCCAACAGGAAGTTCGTTTCAAATGATAATTGGGAATTTGAAGATGCTTTGGCTTTTAGAAAGGAACACCTTTCCATCCACTTTTGCCTCTCAGTGGCCCTCATCCGAGCCACCATATTTAAAGCAGGCACAGCCCCAGGGCTGCCCTGCCAGCACTTGCCTTGGTGTCCCCTTTCTTTCTGGCACCTGCCATGATTTACTGACCATGCTGCTGTCCAGGTCCGTGTCAGTGAGGATGAGGGGACCCGTTCTCCCATCTCTCTGTGAGGATGAGGGGACCCGTTCTCCCGTCTCTCTGTGAGGATGAGGGGACCCGTTCTCCCGTCTCTCTGTGAGGATGAGGGGACCTGTTCTCCCATCTCTCCCTGGTTCCCAGAGCACCACCTTTCACAAAATAGACTGTCAGTAACTCCCAAATATGATTCATGCTTAAATATAGAGCTGTGTGTATGAGAGAGAGGGAGAAGGGACATGGACGTGGGGGCGGGGTGGGGTGGGGTGGGGGCAGGGGCAGCCCTACCTGGTGCCTCCTCCACCGGCATGCCTGCTGCTTCTAGCACGTGCCTAGAGCTGAAGCTGTAGTAGGAAAACAAGGATTCTAGAAGCATCTGTGCTCAATGACTGTGTGTGAATTCAAGCCTAGCGTGTCCATCCCCACTTCACATCAGTCCCAGACTTAAAAGTTGTCTTTTCCACTGAATTGTGTGAGATGTAATAACCTCAGCTATAGTTGATGGTTTTAGCTTTTACGGAAGGAATGGTAAAGTGGCATAAGGAACGCTGGCTGTGTTCATGACCCTCTGGCCCCCAGAAGCAGCCGTTCATGAAACTGGAAGACTAAAGATAGCCTTATCAGCTGTGCGATGGTGGTACACACATTTAATCCCTGCACTCAGGAGGCAGAGACAGGCAGAGCTCTGTGAGTACAAGTCCAGCCTCGTCTACAGGGTGAGGCAGCTTCAGATAAAGTGCCAGGCAAAGGAACCTACAGAGAAACCTGTCTTGAAAAACCAAAACCCAACAACCAAACATAAATAAGAAAATATGGCCTTATATCCAGACACTTCCGGGACCTGGGCTATCCTCCCACGTGATGTTGCACGAGGAGCTAAGAGCTCCACATAGCACGTTGGACTCCAGCAGGGATAGGGCCATCACATCCAGCATGGCTGCATACATCACACGGCTTGATTGGAAGGTGACAGGAGCACTCATTTAATGGGATGTTTTTATGTCATGGTCTCAAGCTTGCTGTCATGCATGTGTCCTAAGCTCCATACACTTGATGTCTGGTCCCTCCAGTGCTACCCACCTGAAGCACAGAGACTGACCACAGGCCCCAGTGCCCCCTGGGATTGGGCGGGAGGGCCTTCCCTCTGGACCTGCTACGTGGCAGAACAGCCTCGTTTGGAGAATGATGGAGAGAGGTGATTGTCTTGAGGAGGCTATAATGGTATTTCTCTCTGGTCTATTGCAGGAGCATCAGGAGAGCATTCTGGGTAATACCATGCAGAGTGTGATTGCGTTGCTCAACAATCTGGTTGCGTACAAAGGCTCAAACATACAGCTGCTTTATAAACAGGGTAAGTTGGGACTTGAACCTGGGCCCTCTGGAAGAGCAGTAAGTGCTCTAACCATGTATAGCTATTGGGCCAGGCCAACCCCTCAGAGGTAAATATCAGACTTGGTCTCACAGGTAAGTCTTAGACGTTGACTCAGATTATCGGTCGCAGTGGCAAGATTTCACTTCCAGGTGATACAGCTCTGCTTCTGTGCTCAAGTGTTTCTAGTATTCTTTTCTATCCTAAAAAAAAATGCATCACCCTCCAATGAGAAATATCAGCCAAGGTCATGTGGCGTGGGAAATAGCTACGTCAGTTTCTTACCATGGCAGTACTTTACCCTGTCTGGAGGAGTAACTTCGTCTGTTTAGCGTGGGCTATTTCCAGAGTGAGGCAGCTTCAGATAAAGTGCCAGGCAAAGGAGCCTACAGAGGACAGAGAGGATCTCAGCTTCAAGCCCCATGAGGAAATGCTCATAAATCAGAATGGGTGGGTTGTGGCTCCGGCCTGGGCTTTGAGTCTTCTTGCTGCCCAGTCTGCAGGTGGTGAAGGTGACCCAGAAGGAAGACCACGAGTCCAGATGCTCTCAGGGGCAGGGGGTGGGCAGATGTCAGTGTCCTGGGGTCCAGATGCTCTCCAGGGACATGAGGTGGGCATGTGTCAGTGTCCTGGGGTCCAGATGCTCTCCAGGGACATGAGGTGGGCATGTGTCAGTGTCCTGGGGTCCAGATGCTCTCCAGGGACATGAGGTGGGCATGTGTCAGTGTCCTGGGGTCCAGATGCTCTCCAGGGGCAGGGGGTGGGCGGGCATCAGCGTCCTGGGGTCCAGATGCCCTGCAGGGGCAGGGGGTGGCGGATGTCAGTGTCACGGGGTCCAGGTGCTCTACAGGGGCAGGGTGTGTGGCCGTCAGTGTCATGGGACCAGGGCCTGGGGGTTTGGGGACCATCTGACCCCAATGCCCCAGCAGTGCTGTCACCGGAAATACTCTGATAGCTAAGGATAAACTTGAGCTCCTGACACCTCCACCTCCTGGGATTTCATCCGCCACTGGATTTGAATGCTAATGTGTAACTCAGTGGTTTTGCTGTATTTTTTTCCTTAAACATTTCATTTTTAAATGAAACATTTAGGGGGAGGATTATTATAAAAACAAAGTAGGGCTGTTTGCTTATGTTTGAGAAATATCAGCATTATTAACATCTGGAGCTGACTTTGGGCTCATCCCTGTGCCGTGACATTTCTATAATGGAGCCGAATGCCATCTTGCCTTTCCCAGCAGAGCTGTGAGGGTAATGGATTTACAAGACAGAGCGCAGTGCCACCAAAGGCAGAAAACAAAAACAAAACAGAGTACCTCCAAAGAATCATCCAAAGAAATCCTTTGTCTTCGACGGTTCATGGAGTCTTAGAAATCAAAACACTGATGTTTTACTTTTGGCCAGGTTTATATTAATCTTTCTAAATAAGTGTTTACTCAAGAGACCAGAAAATCACTGCGAGACTGTTGGTATCGTAAGAATAAAGAAACCACACACATGACAGCCTTCTTATCCTCCTTTAGGATAGCATTCAAAGCTGTGTGGCATGTGCCTGTCACCCCAGCACTTAGGAGATGAAGGCAGGAGAATCAGCTGTGTAGTGAGTTCCAGGCTAGCCTGAACTATGTGAAACCCTGTTTCACAAAACAAATTCACTGGACAGGCTAGCGGACCTGTTATCAGGAGACACAATAAGCGCACTTGGGGGACACAAACAGCCTTTGCCAGGTGGCTTTGGCTGGCCTCTAGCCTACAGCAATCCTCCTGCCTCAGCCTCTTTAGTCCGGGGATTTCAGATTGGCCACCAGGCCTGGTTTAGTCTAATTTTTTAAAATTGATTTATTTTTAATTATGTGCATCCCATCTGTCTCTGTTGGTATGTGCACATAAGTACAGGTGCCTTTGCATGTCAGAGGCACTGACTCCCCTGGAGCTGGAGGTAAAGGCGATTGTGAGCTGCCTGGTGTGGGTGCTGGGAGCTGAACTCAGGTTCCCCGAAAGAGCAGAACATGGCTCGAGCCACTGAGCCATCTCCAGGCCCTACTGTAGTGAGTAACTGTTATGCACGTGTTTAACCTGGTGATGGCGCTATAGCAGGCAGCTGTAGTTGTTTTCCAACTGTCTCCAGGGCCAGGTAAGGTTGTTCCTTGGTGGTTAGTGAAATATGAGAAAATCCTGTAGTATTCTAAAACGTGTTCTCTGGAAGCTTCTAGAAGATTTCGCTATGCAGATGTATTAAATGTGTAATCACCCAGACTGGGACAGTTCTCCTCAGACCTGTGCAGAAGCACTCTCTGAGGGAGCAGAGTGTCTCCACAGCTGTGTGCAAGCACAGATACTGTGTCCAGGCTCACTGGCAGCAAACTGGCAGAGCAGCAAGGGCTGGTGTGAAGACTGCCTGCGTTCAATTCTCAGCCCTGCTATCATCACTGTCTACTTAGTGTCTGCGCCTCTGTTTCCTCACCTCTACAATGGGCACAAGGACAACACACCCACCGCCTGGAGGGTTAAGCCGTTTGAGGGGTGTGAACCACTGTAAAGGGCCGGCACATAGAAAACCCAATAGAAACAATCACTTTTCCATAAACTGGCCAGGCTCCCCAAGGAGAATTCATACCATCCCTCTGAGAGGAAGCCTGACATTTCCTGGACCAGCCTTTCTGGAACCCTGTTGGCATGGAAACAGGCTGAAGAGCCATGGGCGTGGCGCATGTGCCAGGCACTGCGTGTGAGGCAGTGCCCACGGGCAGAGTGGGCAAGATCAACTGTGGCTCCTGCCACCCCCCAAACCCATCCCTACCTGTGTCCCTGCCTCTCACCCGCTCTCTAGGAGCTCTTTGTCGTGGTCTTAGCCCCTCCTCCTCTCAGGCTGAAGGACTTCCCACCTGGTCTCCATTTCGTACTCAGTCCCTGGGTACTCTGCAGATCTGGGGAGACTAGATGGCAGGAAGAGCCCATCCGGGGCTTGTGGCACCTGCTGTTCACATCTGCTCTTCTCTGAGCTGCTTATTTGGCCATTGGCGTGTTTTCAGGGTCTGTCCCAGGCATCACTGTGAAAACCTGTCCAATGGAATGAGGTTTGAAAGAAGGAAGGAGACAGTTGGAGAAGAGAGGTAGCATTTGGACAATGGTAACCCTTTATCTCTCAGCCAGTACCTCACCTTTAACACTGGTGAGATGTGCTCATAGTCTGTGCAATCCGCCCACTTGGTGTGTGCATCTGTGAGCACCTACTGTGTGTAAGATGTCATGCATTTGGAAGCTTGAAGACCATCATGATTGATAACATCTGCCATGTTCCTCTAATTGACCCTTCTCCCCAAGTTTTATCAGTTTTATTACCCAGCTGGCTGGAATGTTACCTATCCATCCATGTTTGGGAGCCGTGGTCACATCTCCCCTCCTTTCATTCTCTCTGTTTATTTTGAAGTAACAATAGCAACCTGTCAATCAACAAACTGTGCTCCCTTCTTTATGACTTGATGGTATTTGTGTGGCTTCCTGCCAGAGCCCACTTCCTCAGAGTTCAGTCAGGTTCTTTGGGTCTCCAGTGATCTAAAATAGCAGTTATTTTGCCAGCCACCCAAAAGTTTTTCAGTAAAGGAAATTTAACAAGCTTCCTCTTTCCTCTTCCATTCTTTTTTTTTTAAATTTGAGACAAGGTCTGTACAGCTCTGGCTGTTCTGGAACTCACTGAACTCACTGTGTAGATGAGGCTGGCCTTGAACTCAGAGAGATCCACTTGCCTTTGCCTCCTGAGTGCTGAGATCAAAGGGATGTCCCATGGTACCTGGCCTGGAATAGATTCTGAAACATGAGAATTGGCAAGGGAAATCCTCAATAGAATGGGATCACTGGAGGAAGATCCCAGGCAGGAGTGCCTTCCGTGGGTTCCCAGGAGCTACCGAAAGGCCCGTCATTTGAAGCTGTCTTCCCTCAGAGTTGGCATGTATCCACGAGTTCAGGAAACATGTGAGGAGGTCTCATGCACACCCAAGAAGACAGCATGGTCTGGCAGGTGAAGTCGGTTTGAATCTGTTATCTATAGCTTTATCCATGAGATGCTCCAGAGTCTCATCCCTCAAGAGATAAAGGCACCACTTCCAAGGGTTTGTTTTGAAAGTCAAATGATAATATATGTAAATTTTCATGCATAATCACTGAAATTAGCATAACTATTTAAAGATAAGTAGTAAAAGCCAGTGAGTCTCTGAGTTTGACATCTGACCACGTGAAGATTACGAGGAGGCGGGAAGGGCAGCTGCAGCTGAGTGACTGGGGGACACAGTGTCATCTCCAGTCCTAATCGAGTGATCCTTTACCACCCCTCAGAGAGCAGCCAAGGCACGGAGCCCTGTTGTTGAGAAGTGGAAAATGACTCATTTTCAAAGTGAGTGACTGCAGGATTCTGAACAGAAGGATAGCTGCATTAGGAGGTGATAATTGAAGAGGAAGGGCTTCATCAGGCAGATCTGGGACCATGTGTAAAGGTGCTGATGGAGGTGAGGCCCAGGATGCAGAACCACGGGCTCCTTCCTCACTACTGGACTGAACTTCTGTGCAGAGGACTCTGTCTTCACCACAGCTAGTGGAGAAGATGAGCCGCACTTCCGGTGGATTAGCCCAACAGATGCTGCGGTCATGTTTGTTATTTAATGGTAATTTAGTCAGCACTCCTGCTCCGGGGTTGGCTTTCTGCTTCACTGTATCTGGTGTCTGGTGCTGTATTTCATGGTCCATCAATTTCCAGGGTCTTAGAATCCCTTGCACTTGTCAATGGAAGAGGAAAGAAGGTATCATTCTATTTCAGCAGAGAAATAAATGTCTGCAAACCATGTGCTTGAAGAGAAACTAATATCCATAATATATAAAGAACATCCTCAACTCAATGATGGGGAAACACATAGCCTAATTCACAAATGAGTAGAAGATTTGAATAGATATTACCTTCAAAGAGGATGCACAAGTAACAAAGCCTCGTGAGCAGCAGCCCAGCATCCACACCCCTCACATTTTGCAGTGGCATATGTGACTGTCAGGTAATTAATAACAAGGGTGGCGAGGACACGGGGAGAGGGGAGCCTGGGCTTTGACAGCGGGACAGAAGATGCCACAGACCCTGGGTGTGGCGGTTAGTGCACCTCCTCGGTGTACCTGGTGCCTCTGAAGAATGCATTTAAACTCTGCTGAGATCTCAGGGTCTGATTTCTGGATGTTTTACCACAACTGGGAAAAGTAACCATAGGGAAGCGACCCACGCAGCTCTGGTCTCATTGGTCGGGGAGGCAATGGTCAGTGTTGAGCTGGCTGAGCAACCAGGTCCTGGCAGCAGCCCACACATACAGAGAAAAGCATGCGCAGTTTGTGAACGGGGCCATGGCCACCAAGACCGGATTTAAAGGTCCTTTCAATCCGTGTGTTCCTTATGTGGTCACATATCACTTAGAGGCATCTCTGAAGAGCCCGCTGCTTGTCAGCGGAGGGAAGCAGGAGACTCCCTTCTGGGACTGATTAGGTTTCATCGTGATGTTTCCTTTCTACATTATTCTTATGTATGTGTTGGTTCTCTCACCAGTGTGTACGTGGAGGTCAGAGGGCAACCTGCAGGAGCTGATTGGTTCTCTCCGTATGCCATGGAGGCACTGGGGATTGAACCAGGTTGTCGGGCTGGTGGCTGCACCTTCACCTGGGTTATCCTGCGTCTCATCCATGTGTTGTTTCCTGAACGTGTGTGCAGCTTCACATTGTTCAAATGCTTGTTACATGTGCCGTGTGTCTCATTTTGAGAACATTTACCGACCCTGATTCTCTCCAACCCCCCCCCCGCATTCTCGTGGGTATGCTACTTCAAGTTCTCTGAAGGGAAAACTGTCCTGATTGTGGGGCACAGGGGGTACAGGCTCACATCTGCCTGTCCACACAGGGTTGTCTGCAGGCTCACATCTGCCTGTGCACATAGGGGGTACAGGCTCACATCTGCCTGTCCACACAGGGGTGTCTACAGGCTCACATCTGCCTGTGCACACAGGGGGTACAGGCTCACATCTGCCTGT
>LOJH01022335.1:0-19938 GCA_001685095.1 Ellobius talpinus
ACCAAAATGCTAAATTGGTGTCCTGGACCATCAGCACCATTACCCAGAGAATGCCAACATGTGGAAGAAGTGTTAGGTTACCATGATGATGTAAGTAAGCTAAGTAGGTATGCTTCATGGGGAGATGGGTTATGAAGAGAGAGCCATGTTAGATGACCAACAGTAGAAATGAACAAGAGATCCAGAGAAATCTCCCAAAAAATAAAGGCATCTCAAGACTTGAGAGAAAGACCCAAAACAAAACTGTTCAGGGAATCTGGGTGGCCATACCAGTAGGGAGATGGTGACAGGAGAGGACCCTCAGCACTGCTGGCCACATAGGGAACATACGGGCAGGACAGGGCACCTGGAGGTGTGGGCAGCTGGAATGGACCATAGTTCTCTGCTCCTCCCCCCTCATCCAGGGCACGTTCTCAGCATGCCCCATGACGATTCAAAGCCCTGTGTGAGACTGTTTGGGCCCATGGGCAAGTACCACATGATGGCGCCATTCTTCATCCACGTGAACAAGACGCTGCCCTGGTCTCCCTGCAGTGCTGTATACCTCACGGAGCTCCTGGATGATGGTCACGGTAGGCCCCACTTGACTCCCCCTGGCTTCTCTCCACCCATCTGCTGTAGAGTCTCTTTCGTGACTGCTGGCACCTGCTCTGCCCTGGGGACTCCCTGCAGCTGTGCTTTCTCACAAAGCCCATAGGGTGGGGAGAGACTTCAGAGGCATGTCATTCTAGAAAGGCATGCTAGGCATCCTCTCAGAATGCTCTTCCTTGCCCCCATCTTCCCATGGCCTGAGCTCCAGGCTAGCAGATTTATTCATTCCAAAGCAGAAGGAATTAGTCTGAGAAGGTTGGCTGGAAGTGGTGAGTCTGAGCAGAACGTAGAGGAATGGAAGACTGTTTGTAGTTTGGAAGAGCAGGGAAGAGAATGTTCCAGGCTGGAGTGGTAGACGGAGGATGGCAGCTGAGGAATGGCAGAAAGACCGTGGGCAGGTCACACGCGAGCAAGGATCTAGGGTAGGAGTTCCGGGTTCAGGAAGTTTGGATTGTGGAACAAAACAGTGAAGCAAGTGTGCTAGACTCTTCTGAAGGAGGCAGGGATATAGCTGACGTAAAAACAGTAGATTGTACAGATGTCAATACTCAGGCTTTATTTGCATGTCAGGGTTCTTAAGTGGGATGTGGTTTAATAGAGCAAGTGGCTGGCCATCACTAGATGCATGAGCATCATCGGGAAAGTGTCTAACATGTTCTGGACAGTAAAAGAAAACTCATCCTACAGAAACCTTTGCTACAGCTACCCAGAATTAAATGAACTCTATGTACATGGTTGGATGTTGGTGATGTTTAGATCAAGGTTGAAGAACCCGGGATGCCTAGACACTAAAGAATGATGATTCAGAATTGGAGCTTCATGCAGGAGACCATGAGCAGTTGAGAGCAAGGCCCTGCCCTTGTTCTGACTTATTTCTTTCCTCTATTCTCAGGAGATTGTCTCTTGGATGCCCCCACCTCGGTCCTGCCCCTCCCCACAGGCCTCCCAGGCCACAGCACCCTCTATGAGCTGGACCAACAGTGCAAGCAGATCTTTGGGCCTGACTTCCGCCACTGCCCCAACACCTCTGTAGAGGACATCTGTGTGCAGCTCTGGTGCCGCCATCGGGATAGCGATGAGCCGGTTTGCCACACAAAGAATGGCAGCCTGCTCTGGGCCGACGGTACGCCCTGTGGTCCTGAGCACCTGTGTCTGCACGGCAGCTGCGTGCTCAAGGAGGAAGTGGAGAATCCCAAGGTGAGGAAGGTGGAGAGTAGTTAAAGGGCAGAGAGGAAAGGCTGGAGGGGGAGGCAGAGGCACCATATTTGAGAGTCAAGCTAAGGAAATCACTCATCTTTCAACAAAACAAACTCTAATTACCCCCACGGGTGAGGAGCTTGGAGGCTTGCTCAGGGTCAACGGGCTGTTGCCAGGCTGTCCAAGTTTAGCATCTCCTCCTGGGGGCTGTTTAGAGCTAATTTGAGAGCGTATGAAGACTGGTGAAGGTGTGAAGACCAGAAGGTGGGCACTAAGCAAAGGAGAGCCTGGAGGAATCCGCTATAAATAGAGAGTGACATAGGATAGGAACATTTCATCAAGGTCTGGGTATTCATAGCCTACCGTGTTTAAGCTGAGTTCCTTAGCAGAAATCAGAGAATAAGTGTAATAGTAAGAATGTCATACTCCCCAAGGAGGAGAGAAGGGATCCGAGTGGCCTGTGTACAGAAAAGAGAAAACTTGGCCCAGGACAGAGGAAACTTGCATGAAAAACCAAGGCAATGCCAGTGAGGGTTTTAAGTGGTTCGCTTCTTTGCCCTGCTCTTAATCCGAACAGCAAGGCTGATCACATTTCTCCTAGCGCAAGTCATGGAGCCTTCATGATGAAATACCATCCGATGAGTTTCATAGCCTGGGCCCTGCCCAGCTCTGAATCGCCACGGTGGCCCAAGCACGTTCCAAGGGCTGTCCTTCGTCGCATGCTCTTGTGCTGAGTTTGGGAGCCTTCCTGGGCTGTGGAAGCCACACACTGATCCGAAGCCTGTGCTGGTGCAGCGTTCATGGATTCCAGCTCAGCCAGTTCCTGTTCTCCCCATTCATTCTCTTTTCATGGTGTCGAGGGAAGGGGGGGCAGGGATCCAACCACCCATCTCAGTGGCAGGGTGACATAAAACAGTCACAGGATTCTCTGTCCTTAAAGTGAAAAGGCAGGATTGGAAACTAGCTTTTGTATGCGGTGTCAGGCCTGTCGAATGAAGGCAGCACAGCTGTAGGATTTTATGCAGGAGGATGCTATAAAAATCATGGGAGTGGCTTCTTTCAGGGCAGTGGTGCGCTTTGAAAGTTTGCTTTCTTTTTCTTTCTTCCTATGTTTATTTTTTAAATCTTCTGCTTTCATTTTTATATGAGCAAAGCGTTGATTTAGTGATAGAACAAAAATTAATTTAGAACTCTCTATGGAGGCTATCAAAGAAAAGGCTTTGTTCTTGGAAGTCGGTTGTAAACTTGGAAGCCATTCTGTTTGTTGCCCAGCACTGTCCTATCCCTGGAACCAGCAGTTGATTGAATAGTGGCAAGACCTCTCATTGGCCATGTCTTTAGACCAAGGGTTCTCAGCCTTGCCGCTAGTGACATCTGGAGCTGAGAAAGGCTTTGGGGGGATTGTGCACTGCTGGTTATTTAGAAGAATCTTTATCTTAATCCACTAGGTGCTAGTGGCATATTATCCTCCCTTGGTGAAGCAACCACAATGACTCTTTACTCCTCCCATAGAGAACAGCATAAGCCCCAATGGACACCTACTGCACCAGACCCAAATTTATCCATAAAAGACTTTCTCTCATACTCATTCAGTAGCTATTGTGTTGAGCACTTGACTAGGGTAAGGTGCTGTTTTATATACACTGGGAAGTCACAGCAAACAGACCCACCACAGCCTCTGTTCTTACTAAGCTACACCTAAGAAAGCTACACTATCATTAAACAAGCAGTTGAAATCATTTACAGAACTCCATACGTTCAGATGAGAATGACTAAATGAGGAAGTCAAGTCCACAGTCAACAAGTCGCATAGACAACTGAAGTCTGCTCCCCTTTGGTCCTGATTCGGTGGCATTGTGTGTTGCAGGCCGTGGTAGATGGAGACTGGGGTCCGTGGGGACCCTGGGGAGAATGTTCTCGCACCTGTGGAGGAGGAATACAGTTTTCCAACCGTGAGTGTGACAATCCGGTGCCTCAGAACGGAGGAAGGTTTTGCCTGGGTGAGAGAGTCAAGTACCAGTCCTGCAACACAGAGGAGTGTCCACCAAATGGTAATTACCTGCCAGAATAGCCGATGGTGTAAGTGCAACAGATCCTAAGAGGAGGGAAAGGGGAGTCTTCCCAGGAGTAGAGTTGAGTCCTCATCCAAATTTATATAGATTCTGCAAGATGCCAAGCTTGGGAACAGTCTTCAAGCACCCAGGGCAGCTCTTCCTTTAGGAAGAGGCTGGTAATAGCAAAGAAGGGAGATTACTCCCTTCCTGATCTCTGAGCTGTAGAGAGACAGCATGCCACTCTCAACCAAATCTGCCCAGAAGTGACCTTTGGAGAGGGTTGTGTGGAGGGTAATCATCATCTTAGACGCATCTGAAACCTTTTTTATGAGCAGATGGAAGACGTTTCCAAAGCAAGTGTCAGAGTCAAACCTCCAAGGTCTCTCCAGTCAACAATCAGCTCAGGCAGGAGAGAGGATCTCTGAGTGTGATTCCTGGGCACATTCCTTCTGCGAAGAGCTGCCCATCTTCCTGTGGGGCCATGGCGACTGCCTGCCAGAGCCTTCCCAGGAAAGAGCACCACCTCTGCCTCCCCTCGCTCAGGCCTATCCCCTAGGTCATTCTAGAAGGCACACACGTGAACTCGGATGTGGAAAAGTGCAGTCGCCAACTTAGGAAAGGGAATCAGAAATTTTTTTGCCCCCATCCCTTCCAGAACCAGTTTGGGCAACTCCAGGAAGTTTTAGCAGTATGAAAAGACAAGGGGAGCTTTAGGAGAACTTCTACCAAGTACCAAGATGCTCTGGCATTAGGCTGGGTGTCTAGTAGGGAAACCTGTAGGCTCTGGAGTTTTGCTAAGCAGGGAGGATCAGCAATGGCATGAGGCTTTCGACATTTCTCTCTGGTGTTGAGAGTCTGCAGAGTAGGCATAGAGGGCAGGTGACAGTATGATTTCACATGCCCTGAGATCAGCCAGTGCCTCTGTGTGTCCATAGCTATAACTGATATAGAAGCTAGAAATATACAAGGCATGGTCTCTGTCCTCAAGGACCTCGCAATGTGATTAGTGGTAAATTCTTTTACATAGTAATTCTGGCTTCGTCTATGAGGCAGCAACCCTGGGCCTATGAGGAATTCAGGGAAAGATGCTCAAAGAATTTAGGTCAAGGAAGGCCCAGAGGATGATATATTGGTGAGACAGGAGGGAGGTACCAGGATAAGGCAGGTATGAGATGTACTATCATTTGCTCAAGTGGAGCCAAACAAGAGGTAGCAGCACAATGAAGCCAGACCACAAAGGTCCTTAGAGCCTGAAACAGCATCTGCGAGTTGCCCATGGCAGCTGTCTATCACTTTGAAGCTTTTGCAGATACAGCCAGGACCCCTTCAGCAGTGTGGACTCATAAACTCAGTACTGTACATCTGTGTTTAGAAGTCTCCATTGGCCATTTGGATGCACAGCCATGGTGGAGAGGTGGGGAGGAAGAGCAGGCTTATTTCAGAATTGTGCAAGGGAATCACTCACATAAGAAAGGTAGATTTATCTGAAGGCAGTGCACATACACCTTCATGTATGAGCACCGGGGAGGCTCAC
This sequence comes from Ellobius talpinus, assembly GCA_001685095.1. Classification (NCBI taxonomy): domain Eukaryota; kingdom Metazoa; phylum Chordata; class Mammalia; order Rodentia; family Cricetidae; genus Ellobius; species Ellobius talpinus. The sequence continues at coordinate 5,377 of LOJH01022335.1, forward strand.
TGGAGCCTAAGCACTGGGGCCCCGGAGGGGGGCATGAGGCCTGGGCCTGGGATTATGAAAGTCATATGCACGTATTTGAAATCACCAATTTCCTGAATTTGGCAGAGGGTGTCATGGTACCTTAGAAACAGCACCGAGAGTGCTTGAATGTTCAAGATGCCGGGGTGCCAGTCTCATTCTGGAGCATAATAATGCCAAATCAAACTAGTTGTCAGAAGAATAAGATAATGCTGTGGGGGGGTAATTATAGTACCTGTAGATGGAGCTCTCCCATAGATATTCAGAATTACAGACAATGAGATGTAGGGGCAAGACCAGAAACGTCAGTGAGTCTTTGCCACCCGTCCATCGTTACTAGGGAAATCAACACAAAGCATAATTGGCAAAGTCCTGAAAATATAGCTCTGTAGCAGTCACACATGCCCAGATGGAAAGGGTGCTTGTACCAGAAAGCCCAGAGTGAGGCTGGACGGCCCCTCCTCTTGGATCTTTGAGGGAGGGTCCCACACCAGCACCCTGGTGTGTCTAGAAATAATGGGCTATGTCTGTGTCCAAAGCCTAGAGAAAGAAAGGGACCCTGCATCCAGAGCTTTCTCTACCAGAGTCCTTCAGCAGCTGTGCTACTCCCATGCCGTTCCTTGCTCTTCTCAGGCAAAAGCTTCAGGGAGCAGCAGTGCGAGAAATACAATGCCTACAACCACACTGATCTGGATGGGAATTTCCTTCAGTGGGTCCCCAAATATTCAGGAGTGTCCCCCCGGGACCGATGCAAGCTGTTTTGCAGAGCCCGGGGGAGGAGTGAGTTCAAAGTGTTTGAAGCCAAGGTAAGAATCTCTTGGATTCAGACGGGGATGGGAGCACAGGCACATTTTGTCACCCCTGCCTGCAGACTGCTTCTGTGTGCAACGTGTCCCATCTTTCCTTTCCCAGGTGATCGACGGCACTCTGTGTGGGCCGGATACTCTGTCCATCTGTGTCCGGGGGCAATGTGTTAAGGCTGGCTGTGACCATGTGGTGAACTCACCTAAGAAGCTGGACAAATGTGGGGTGTGTGGAGGCAAAGGCACTACCTGTAGGAAGGTCTCCGGTTCTTTCACCCCCTACAGGTGGGTCTCCTAAGTGGCTGTACCTAGGCAGAGGAACATAAAGGGCTTTGGGCACTGCTGGCCTCAAATGGAAATTGTGGTTTCTAGTTAATAGATGTGTAGATGGGAGGTGGGGGATCATGTAAGTGCTTCAAGACCCTGGTTCTCTGCAGAATGTCATTCGTCATCTCTCCTCACATTCATGGTCAGGAACTCCTGAGGTAGGAGGTGTAGAACACATGGTATAGGATCTGACCATGGAGAGCATGGTACCGAGGCAGTCACTGTTTTCTTAGTGCAGGAGACCACACAGTCAGGAATGTGTCTGCTCTGTGAGGAGAAAGACTCCTCCAGGCCGGTTATGGAAAGAACGTCTAATCTTAAAGCCAGTGAGCCCTGTCCTTCTGTGACAAGCTCATCATCAGAGAAGAGAGAGCAAACCAGTGCCTCAGTAGCCTTGGGAATCTAAGGACTCAGAGCTTCTCACATCCAAGTACCCCACATGCATTAAAACTCCTGGGGTGTCCCAAAGTGTTTTCATTCTACTGGGCAAGGCCAATACTTTATTCCCTACCTTAGGGTCGAGGAGCTTACACATGAAAAGATCAATTGACTTTTGTAAGGTCACACTGAGAGCTAGTGATAGACAGAAAGAAAACTTGGAATTCTTCTTTTCTTCCTTCTGCTGTGCAAAAATTAAACCGAGAGCATCTCTGTGCATTCATGCGACTTTCTAGCATTCGAGCTTCCAGTCCAGCCCCAGTACCTCAGAGGTCTTGCCACTTTACTAACTAGTTTTCTACCTAGTGAAGTTTTCTCTCTTTCTCTGTGCTCTCCCTCTCTTTTCCTTCCCTTCTCCTTCCCCCTCTCCCTCCCTCCTCTTCCATCTTCTCCTTTCCATGCACATATGTTATAGTAGCCTATCTCAAAAAATAGAACCACTTCATTGCAGCCAACTTGGAAGTATTCTCAAATTTAAGCTCAAAATAAGTAAGGAAAAAAGCATGAGTTATTCAGTTCCTGGGTCCATTTAGCCACTTCCTCCTAGGTCCTAGACATATGGCCTTGGATACTCTCCCTAACCTTAGATTGGCCCCAGCTGGACATAGAGAAAGAATAACAAGAAATCCACCTGATGGCCTTCCTCAATAGCTTATCTCAACCCTGTGTAACCCAAATTCCCAGAGGAGGACAAGGGACTAAGTTCTGACATCCTACATAAACTACAATGAACTGGAAGCATTTTCCCCAATAGTATCCCATCACCAAAAAGATGGTGCTCATGTTGTCTGGACACACTCAAGAGATGACTCCAAAGAAGCAAGCTTTATCCCACATCCTTCCCAAGTCCATAGTAACCAAATAATGTATAATGGTTAGCTCAAAGAGGCACTTAATCCTCTGCCCTGGTTGGGTTCTGGCATGAGTAAGGGGCACATATTTTTCCACAGGAGTTTGAGCTCTGGGTCTGGAGGTAACCATGTCTACCTTTTTTTATTTTTTGAGATAGGGTTTCTCTGTGTAGCCTTGGCTATCCTGGAGTTCACCCTGTAGACCAGACTGGCCTTGAACTCACAGAGATCAGCCTGCCTCTGCCTCTTGAGTGCTGTGGTTAAAGGCGTGCGCCACCACCACCCAGATCCATGCCTACTTTTACCACTGCAATGCAGCAAATGTATTTGAATTCTCACCTGAACCAAGGAGAGGTCAGGTTGCCGGCACTTCTCTCCTAGACTCTCCTGTGTTGCGGTCAAGATCTACACATCTAACTGCCTCAATATCCACAGTAGATTTGCCAAATGAAGCAAAAACCCATGGAAAGCCCAATGCCCAAGACGATTCTGTCTGCCTTGGCAGCTAATCTGTTTAGAACTTTGAGGCAATCACTTTATTATTTGCTAGTTGTCCTGTCTGTTCACTCCCAGCCAACTGGGGGAATCCATTTTAATTTCCAGGCTAGGAGGCCACCAGCCCTAACGGTGTTTCTGTCTCTACCATAGTTATGGCTACAATGACATTGTCACCATCCCAGCCGGTGCCACGAACATTGATGTGAAACAACGGAGTCACCCAGGGGTCCGGAATGACGGCAGCTACCTGGCACTGAAGACAGCCAACGGGCAGTACCTGCTCAATGGCAACCTGGCCATCTCTGCCATAGAGCAGGACATCTTGATGAAGGGGACCATCCTAAAGTACAGTGGTTCCATGGCTACCCTGGAGAGACTGCAGAGCTTTCAGGCCCTGCCAGAACCACTCACCGTACAACTCCTGACGGTGTCTGGCGAGGTCTTTCCCCCCAAAGTGAAATACACCTTCTTTGTTCCCAATGACATGGACTTCAGCGCACAGAATAGCAAAGAGAGAGCAACCACCAACATCATCCAGTCGTTGCCCTATGCGGAGTGGGTGCTCGGGGACTGGTCTGAATGTCCCAGCACTTGTGGAGGCAGCTGGCATCGGCGGACTGTGGAGTGCAGGGACCCCTCAGGTCAGGCCTCTGACACCTGTGATGAGGCTCTGAAACCTGAAGATGCTAAGCCCTGTGGAAGCCAGCCATGTCCCTTATGATCCCCTTGGTGGGAATGTCACAGGCTCCTGGACTTGGGCTACCGGGTGTATAGACAAGGGTCCCCTCTGAGGTGATACTACATATCAAGATGGCTTGGCCCTTCCCGGTCTCCTATTACTGCAGCCCTTTGGGTACTGCATAATTCATAAGGGAGAGGAAAAGAAGGTACGAAGGTAACAGATCCTAAAGTTGACTGTCTGGTGGACTAGAACTTGCTTGGGTTCAAGTAGAGGGTATAAGTTAAAAGGTAAAAGTGCACTTACTGATTCAAATGGGAGACTTCAGAGCCAGCCTTTTTGCATAGGGCTAGCAACGTTAAATGAAAAAGAAGAATTTGTTTTCTATTTGGTTTCCTCAATAATCAATCTACCTCACAGTGGGGGGAAAATCAGTACGTGAGAGGTACGAGGGCAGACGCTGCTGTAAATGTCAAAGGAAGCTCCACGGCTTTCTCCAAGTTATCTTCAGAAAAGACCATGAATATCTTTAGTGTTAAAATCCAATGTCTAAAGGGGGGTGGTGTCCATCACCGGGTTATAGAGAGCCACTTGTCCTCAGGCTGCCACCTGCTGGGGTGGACCCATTTCAACTATTTATGCAAATATGTCTCTGAACTAAAGCGTGATCTTATGCCAATGAAGTTGTCTAGTCCAGTTTATTACTTCTTTGGAAAGGGCAGAGACCCAGCATCCCAAAGGAAAGGCTAAAACAAGCTTACCTGGAGCACACATAGGGCGATTGTCATCTTCCCTGGGTATCTTCGACTCTCAGTAAGAAGGCAACTGCCTCAGGTTCTCACAAGCCTACTACACCCATCTCATGCAGGCAACTGTTCATCTGTGTGAGCTACACCAGTAATTCTCAAACCAGTGCCTTCAGAGGGTTCAATCCAGCCTGATGGTGTCTGTGCTTCTACAACCACTCGGGGAATATGAAGGCTGCTGCTTTCGAGACCGCATTTCAAGAACCCTGCATTAGAGAAAATTCCAACCTTTAAGTTATGGTAGTTTTCAGTCCCTCTGGGAATCCCTATTTTTTCATTGTTGTTCATTTTAATTTTTGGTTTTTGTTTGTTTGTTTTTGAGAGAGGTCTCATGTAGCCCAGACTGATCTCAAACTCTCTATGTAGTCAAGGGAGGTCTTGAACTTCTGACCCTCCTCTCTCCACCCTCCCAGAGATGAAATTGCAGGGATGCACCACCATGCCTGTTTTCTAATTGTTTTTATTTATTTTGAGGCAAAAGCTTGCTATTCTTGAGAAAGAGTATCATTCTATTCAGCAAGCTGCCCATCAACCCTCTTATATGCTGGCCTGCTCATTTAAGGTAAACACACACACACAAGAGCCTCTCACCTTCTGCCTAGGGACCACCACTCCAGTGACATCTGCACCTGCTCAACATCTGACCCCCACCACATTTCATCTATATCTCACAACTCCTTTAGTCCAACTTCCCAATGAGAACTTACTAACCTGGAATAACAGTGCCTGTTACCCAATGGAAACCCCGAGAGCCTCTAAAATCCTGTTTGCAGAGCTCATTTTCTCAAAGCTCAGAAAATCACCCTGGATCAATCTTCTACATGCGGAACTCAGTCCTTGGTCAGAAATGGATGAGAAGAAATGGACATATAAGAAAAAGGTGACATCCTAGGAGCCGAAGAGATGGTTCAGTGGATAAAGTGCTTGATGTACAGGCGTGAAGCCAGATCTCCTGTACCCATGGAACAAACCGAGTGGCATTGGCAGCCTGCCTGTAATTCCAAAGCTCGGGAGGCAGTGACAGGAACGACAAGCAAACGGAGTAGAGTTTACAGTAACTAGAGGAGCTAGATTATTGTAGATTCGTAGTAGATTAGCTAGAATAAACCATCATCAAGCTCCAGGTTCAGCAAGACACCTCAATAAAGAAAGTGGAAGGTAATCAAAAAAGACAGCTGATATCAACCTCTGACCTCCACATGCAACCACACACACACACACACACACACACACACCACAAAGACATAGACATAAAAATAAAGAAAGAAGAAAGAAATGACATTATAGCAATAGAAGGGAAATACCTCAATTTACATCTTCCTATTTTACATTACCCTTTTTTCTTACAAGTTTCTCTCAAGACATGGGACATGGGCAGACATGCTGCTAAATGGAGCCCTGGACAAGGCAATGGGGGCACATGCCTGTAGTCACAGCACTTTAGGAGGTAGAGGCTGATATATCTGTGAGTTCGAAGCCAGCCCAGTCTACAGAGCTAGTTCCAGGACAGCCAGGGCTACACAGAGAAACCCTGTCTTAAGAAAACAAAAAACAAAAAAACAAAAACAGAAGAAAAAAAAGGGGGGACTTAGACCTTTGGGGCACAAGGTAAGGCCAGTAGGATTGCAGCTACTACTGTCCCCTTAACTGGTCCCTAGACGGTGGCAGTTGACATCTACTTTTTCCTGTCTGTCTAGTTTTTAGGTGAGTAGGAGGCTGAGCTTACCTAAATATAAACACGCATGCACACACAGGCATGTGGTTGATGAGTGATAAACATGGTTCCCCCCACCACTTTGGTGCGCCCCAGTTTGCTGAGCCTGATGTGTGTTTCTGCAAGTCTTCATGCCCTTCCGCTTCTCATCCTCCCCCAGATAATCAAAGACAAGTGTGTCGCCCTCACTAGCTCCCCTGTCAGGCCAGCTGTGCCATCCCGACTGCGTGCATCATTACCAGACACAGCTCTTGCCCTGGAGTTCAGCTGGCAGCGGAGCTGCCAATGTGCAAAGCAGAATGGAATCCGGCTTGGCTCTCCCTTAACGTGTGGGCTCAGCAAGGCTCATACATACTTGTTTGTGTCTGGAAATTCAACAGCTGCGGCTCAGTACTCAGCAAACAAAGCTACAGAGGGAGACCACACCATGGTCAGCCCTGGCCAGCCGCGGCCACCCTTTAGCTCACAGGAGGAGAGGCTGTATTTCCTCTGCTGAGAGTTTGTCTTCTCGAGCCATTGCTCCATTTTCTAGCCAGTGTTGAAGGAGGCCCAAAGGCCCTAACTCGGCAGATAACTCAGCCATTAATCTGGATATTCCAAAGGTAATACATTAGCATCAAGTGCCCCCCCACTCCTGCCCAACTTCTCATCCTTAAAATAAGTAAATCCAAAATTAGCCACAGTAGCACACCTATGCAATTCCAACACTCAGGAAGCTGAGGCTTGAGATTAAGTTCAATGACAGTCTAGGCTACTTAATTAGAGCCTGTCTCAAAAGTAAAAGATAAGTGAATCCTGGCCTGGGGTTTCTTCTCTGCCCTTCATTCCCGAGTAGCCAACCAGAGACTGCAAGTTGAGGAGTATGCCCCTGCCAGCAACCCGTGAGTTTCATCATCCAACCCTAGGCTCATCATCAGTCAGATCGCTAGCCACCTCAAGGTCATTCAAATTAGAGAAGTGGGGAACAGCTATCCTGTGATTGCGGCAGATCAGCTGGGACTTACTGTCCTTTGGTGGCCTATGGCAGGAGGACAGCATGTCTTTATGAGGAAATCTCTTTTCCATGAAGCATAAAAGAGAAAGTCACCCATGGAAGCTGTCGTTTTTGCGGGCTCATTGTGGGAATCATTAAAAGAATAAATATTATGGTCTTATGTGCTTTGCATAGGAAAATATTGTACTGGTCTGGAAGTATACTCTGTGGCTGAATGTGTGTCTAGCAAGAGTGAAATCCTGGGTTTTGATCCCCAGCACAGGAAAAGAAAAGGGGGGGTGACAGCATAGGCTGGGTAAGACAAAAATAAGAATATAATATTCTTTTTTATTTTTGGTTTTTTTGAGATAAGGTTTCTCTGCAGTTTTGGGGCCTGTCCTCAAACTCACTTTATAGACTAGCCTCCAACTCAGGGAGACCCACCTGTCTCTGCCTCCCGAGTGCTGAGATTAAAGGCGTACATCACCACCACCTGACTGAGATATAATATTCTAAATAATACCAGCTAACACACCAAAGGAACTAACAGTTGGATTTTCGCGTGAGCTGTGAATGAGCTGCTTCCTTGGTGGGATTGGGACGCCTCCTTGGCACCTGTCGGTTTTCTAGATGAACAAAAACTATAATGGCCTTGGCAGACTTAGCAAGATAGGTGTGCCCCATTATAACCTGTGACACGTTTCCCTGGTTTGCTCTTCAAATGGGAGGATTCTCTGACATTCCATTAAAGAAGTAGCCATCCTTGCTTAACATTGCCTTCCAACCGAGAAACCCCGTAGAAGAGAGAAAGGGCTTCCTATCAGAAAGCTATTGGGAAGAGAGAGAACACACCAATATGGAGGCACAGCCTGAAACTTCAAGCCAAGGCAGAGAGGGAGAAAGACACCTGTCCTGTTTGGAACATTTTCCTCCCAGGCATGGGCTCAGTGAGGAGAGATCCAAACATCCCAATAGATGATGTCCAATTGCCCCAGCAAAGGAGAAAGTAAAGAAGCCTTCCCCAAACCTCACCGTTCCTCATTCCAAACATCTTTTAAGTCTCAGGAGCACTGACAGAGTTGTCCTCAGCCAAACACAACTTCCTATTTCTAAGAAAGGGAAGGGAAAGAAATAGTTGACAGGGTATTTGGACACTAGAGATTTCGAGTTTCTGTAAACGCAAGTGAATCAGACACATGTGGAATACATTTCCCCAGAAATAAGAAAAGATGCTGTGAGTTCCTCTTGCTGGACCAGAAAAAGGAGAAAGGGGAGTTGGGAAGGGAGGTGCATCAGATGCTGAAGGGAGCGAGAAGAGCCGTGTGAGTGTCAGATCAAAGAGGTGGTCCCAGTGATGACAAGGGCCAACAGTGCCCCTCCCAAGACCACTTCCTGACTTATGGATTACTCAGAGCTTCTCCACCTCTGAAGTCATAAATCCAAATATCCTGCTCCCTGACCACAACTTGCCATGTTTCCAGATCTTTCTCTAGTCCCACTAAACATCTACATCCTTCATCCTCAGGGTTCTCACGTCCTTGACCACTCCCAACCATCCTACATCCTTCATCCTCGGGGTTCCCACATCCTTGACCACTCCCATGTATGTACTTTCTTCATCTGTCTTTACTTCTCCTATATTCGCTGCATCTTTTCCTGGGTCATTTAAACTCCATGTTCGAGCACCTCAAGGATGTTGAACATCTCAACAACCTTAACCCATTGACTTTCTTCTTCCCAATACCCCAGGCTCAGATTGGTAGGTCCAGCTACTCCCAAAGTTGCCAAATTCCCTTACCTACCTTCTTCTAATATGCAAGAGGCTATTCACTTTGGAGACCTGCCACAGATATATGTATAACCCAGGATGAGATTTATGTCTACTCTAGATCATCAAGAGCCAACAAGAACATAGCAGATCTGACTGGACCCCTGATGCTTTCCAAGACACAGGTTCCTCTCCCAGGGTACCTGCTTCATTGACTTTCTCTTGTCCTCCACAGCAGAGGCCCACTCAACTCATCCAGCTCTCTCTTCACTCTCATTATAGTTAAGCAGAATTCACACAACTGATGTGCCACTATAAAACTATGGTGTCCACTAGAAACTGTCCAGCAACCCAAGCACACAGCTCTAGTTCTAGATCTTCAGGGAAATAATTTTGGGCTTTCTCCACTCTCCTCAAGTTCATGATGCTGCCATATTTCACTATGATAAGAAGCATTGGACTCTACCGCTCATTAGAAGCCAACGGTGCATCTCTTTTCACAGTAGACGGGGAAAGACCAGCCACTGTCAACAGATCTGGCAGAGACAAATCTAGAAGAACATTTCCACATTACTCTGGAATAAAGAAGCATATTATAAGTTCTGTCAATCCTTTTAAATAAATATCAGGTCTAAAAGTCTTTTTTCTTTTTCTTTTGCGTCTGTTCTTGTTACATGGAAGGGTAGAATATATTCCTCCTAATCGAAACTGGAGACCCAGCTCTCAACCTCCTCAAGGTCCTCGGTCCACCTACCCATCCGTCCCTCTGCTGATCATTCCACTGCCTAGAGTGTTTGCAGGCTGAGTCTACCTACTCCTGCCATTCTCCAGTGCTCCCCATGCCCCCCTGAAGCACATACTCGCCCTCCTTCTGGACATTTACATATACTCTTCCCTTTCCAGAATGTTGCTTCTCTACACTCCTATGCACTTCTGCTCATCATTCAAGGCCCAAAGTAAAGGTCAGTGTCATCCTCAGGGTGGGCTAAACACTTCATCGTGTGTGCACTTTGCTTTCCAGATACCTTCCTGCCATTTGGTGCTGGACCACATACTCTGAGCCACACAGTGCATCTCACATTCATTTGTATTACTACTCTAGCTCCATACCTGTCAATTTTTCTTCTATCTTTCAAAATATGTGTACCCTTCCTTCACATGCCTCTGCCCCTCCCACCCTTGAAAGGACGGCTTCCCTCTCATGACCCCCTAATGAGCTAGTTCTCCCTACAACTGCCCACAGGGACTGTCTGGCCAAAGTCATTCATGATCTTGGGCTACATCCAGCCGACATTCCTCAGTGAGATGCCTGAGTTCTCCCCCCCCCATATGTTGTCTCCTTTTGTTTATCCCTCAGTTGTGGAATTCCTCAGGCTTCTACCTCACCCTTCCTGGATGATGTCATCTGTTCCTCTGGGTTTTGGTTTCTTGTAGGTTGTGATTCACTTGTTAATGAAAACCCTGAAACTTTGTGTCAAGGGCCCCCCAACACCTCCGCAGCTCTTGGAGATTCTCCAGGACTCAGTACCCAGCCTGTAGGTGAACTCTGCCTAAGGTTTGTCATAGTGGTGCAGCAAGGATACCCAGCTGGATTGTAAGGGCAATTCACACACAGGCAGGATCTGGAGAACCCCCACATGCACCCTGCCTAAACCAGTTCCCTTCTGAGAGGGCTGAATTTCATTCACTCTCCCCAGACCTCAAAAACCCAGCGGCACAGGGGCGATATTGCTAATGGACAGTAGGAAGTCCATTAGAAACCTGATGGCAGAGGGCTTGACTGAGGTCGAGCATTCATGTTGGCCCCTTCTGCTTTATATTGTCAAAAGTCTAGCGGACTTTCAGTGTAAATCTTCCGGCTTGTACAGTCTAATCGCTTTATCGGTTAACTATGCGGGAGCCAGTCTAAGAGTAAAGTTCCCAAAAGTTGGCCTAAGAGCATCCCTGCAGCTGGGTGATGTGGAGAAGCGCAGTCAGGCCTGCTGCATTCAATGCCCTTCTGCAGTGACTAGGCTTGTCTCCTTTTCTCAGACTCAACACGCTCTTCCTCCCAGTTCTTGCACCTATGGTTTCTCTTCTGTTTACCCCTCCTTTTTCAGCCACCCAGCCCACCAATACCAATACCTCTGCATTCCTCATCACTACCACCTTCTTGGAAGCTCTGGACCCCAGCACAGCCGCCTAAACCTCCCCTGGTCCGTGTGACTGCCCTCAGAACCTATCTGCCTTCCCTCTGTTCACCCTGATTGTCTAAGCGTGAAGATCAGATCATTTCACTTCCCTGCTAAACCCTTCAATAGCTTCCCAATGCACTAAGAATAAAATTCCCACTCCTTGACAGTTCCCATGGGACTGCTGTCTGCTAGCTGACAGTCTCACATCCCATCACTCTCTTTCTCTGGTGACAATTTCTCCTGTCTGCTTCTTGCCAAAACCCTTCTCACCTCAGTGCTTCATGGAAGCTGTCTGAAGCCTAAGAGCCTCTCTCAACTGCTCATGAACTATCTCACCTCGAATTTTCATTTCGGTACAAGGCTGATGGCCATGCCCTTGGGGGATGTTCTCAGAGGACTCCCCGAGCCCTATAAGGCACCTGTTAATCTTTCATAATTAATCACTCCACCTCTTGCCTCAATTGTTTATTTAGTGCCCCCTTGCTTCCCACTAGACTACAAGCTCTGTGAGGGCAAGACACTCACTTCGCCCCTGGATTATTTAAAACCAACCTAGTGGTGGTCATATGACCATAGACTCTACTCAAGCTTTGGCTATTGCTCTTGACAATCAGCCTCAACACCAGGAACTCATTTCTCACCACTCTGAAGGCTGGAAGCTCAAGAACCAAATGCCTGCAGGAATCTTGGTTTTTTTTCTGCTGATTTTTTTTCCGTCTTCGACAGTTTCATTCTCTTCATTTTGAAATTAAACCTTTTTTTAACTTTAACATACTTTTATTTTATTAATGATTTTGTCAGCATACAAAGTAGTGGTTTTCATTGTGATATTTTCAGGCATATAAATCCTTCTTCTTTGTTCTTATTCGCTTCCCCCACACTCCTCTCCTTCATGCCTCCTCCCCGTCTCTTGCTGGGATTCTTCCCCCTCTGCGGGGAACCATGGAGTTGGCCTGGTCAAGCTGCCTTGAGAGGCGAGTTTCATAGGTTTTTCAGGTTAGAGTCCTTGGCTCCTGGGGCACAATGTGCCTTCCAGTTCCGAGAGACTGACACACTCCCTCAGGCAGTGGCACATTCAGGACACTTTGGGTTTCTCTGTAGGTTCCTTCAGATGTCCAGGAAACATGAAGCTTGACATTAGTCTGTGTACCCTATAAAGTCTGTAAACATCATTGTATCCTGGCAGTTAAGACTGTATTGATCTTGGCAACTGACATTATATTCTGTTTCTGATAAAGATATGAAAAGTCTGATTGCTCTAAAAAAAAAATTGCCACAGCTTAGGTTCTGCAGTGGACCCTCCAGCGGGCCTGGTTTAATTCCTCTCAGCCATATCAGGTGACCTTGGCCTGATAAGTAAGCACGGGTGCTTGCTTGCAGCTCTCCCCTCAGATAATCCCTTTACTCCTTTCATGTCACAGATATTCCATTAGGACCACTGCTTCACCTGCTCAGCCGACCCCAACTCAATGTATGTGTGAAAGGAGGGGAGAGAGAGAACACACTCTGGTGACTTCTTACAATGGTACTGATCTGGTTCTGAGGGCACCCACCTCACCAGCCCCAAACTGTGCCACATTATAGGAGGGGTCTGAGAATCAGATTTCACTCTCTGTGGGAAGATGGTAGAGGGGGTCCTGGAACCAACCACCTTCAAATACCAAGGAACAACTCCACTATTCCCCTGGGATCTAATGATTCACCATTTGAACAATTCTGTTCTGCAGATGTGTTACTGGTGTTTAGAGAACAAGTGTATTAACCACAGATAAGGGACAAGGGATCTGGAGAGATGGTTTTATTAGTTTATAGCACTGGCTGCCCTTGCAGAAGACCCAGGTTCACTTCCCCACATGGTGACTCACAACTGTCTGTAACTCCGGTCCCAAAGGGATCAAATACCCTCTTCTGGCCTCTTTAGTCACCAGACATAAAAGTGGTATACAGATATACATGAAGTCAAAACATCCATACTCATACAATAGAATAAAAAATTAAAAACCCTACCAAATTCAATAAATAAACAAACAAATAAAAGGATACAAGATTTTATCAAACCTTTACTCGAAGTTCCTTTCTCAAAGATTCTGCTTCCTCCTAAAGTCTTCACTCAGTTGTAGAGTCCATAATCACCCAGCCTCTGCCTCTTCTCTGTAGGGTCTCTCAGCAGTACCCCCTAAAAAATGTAGCTGTCTTCTGCAGGCTTATGCACGCTGATCTCTTCAGCAGCACAGGCAGCAAGAGCAATGCTTCTGAGCATATGCAGTAGACACATGTGGCAAAACTGCCAGAAACCTGTGCTCCAGTAGCTTTGAAGCTGCGAAGAGAAACCCCATTCTTAGGGAATGAAGATTCGCACACTCTGAGCTTGGTTTAGTCCTTGGAGAGACGAGGTCATTCTAAGATGAACACAGGGCCTCACGCTCTGTCCTGGCACCATCACGTTGGAGCCCTTTGCCTGCCTTCAGGAATTGCCCCACCTGTTGAGTAGATCATCGCATGATCTGGTGTGAACTGGCTCTGTAAAGGTCCTTTCCAAGCCCTGCAAGCGTTAGCAAGCATATACAATGCTTACAGCATATACAATGCTTACAGCATATACAATGCTTACAGCATATACAATGCTTACAGCATATACAATGCTTATCTACACGTACGCATGCTCTTCCCTCTGTCCTGGTTCCCCAAACTGCAGGTCCGCATCCTGACCTTCACATTAGACATTCGCTCCCAGTCAGAAGCTTCTAGTCTGGTCCTCTCTAGACAAATGGCATTGTGCACTATCCTAGGAGATTAATGTGACTGATGAATAAACTGATCAATAATTCCTCTTGTTTGAACACTTCACTCTAATTGTTCTTGGAGGTAAATCTTGGGAAGAATCTGCTAGCGTCTCAGTCTCTACCGTATTCCAAAAAATATTACCTTGATTTCACAAACATGGAAAAAAAAGGGGAAAAAGAAAAGGAAGGTAAAGTGAATTGGTTGGTTTCAAGTTTTATCTCTGCCATTATCAAGTGGATGACTTTGGAAAAGTTACGAATTAAGACTCTGTGAACCTTAGTTTCCTCACCCAGATAATATCCCACTGATTAAAAAAAGCAATGTAATAAATGAATAAAGTGATGGGATGTGAAGGTAATCTGCGAATCACAGCATGAGTGTATATAGTTGAGCACCACATGACCTTAGGTGACTTGTCAGAACAGCATTCCAGCTGTAACAACACCCCTGCATGTGGGCAGGAGGAGCAATAACTCACAAGAGTTACGTAACCCAGCGAACAGCAGAATCTGCAGCAGGAATGCTGGGTATCACAGCCTGTTGGAGAAAAGACAGCAGGAAGAGGAAGCTGATGATGAATAATGCCTATTATATAACATGAAAATGTTATGAGATCCATTATCAATGATACCCACAATTAAGGTGTGTTAATAAGGTTTTTGGTGAAAGAATGAAAAGCCTGGGGGCTGGAGAGATGGCTCAGAGGTTAAGAGCACTGACTGCTCTTCC
>LOJH01022336.1:2882-14020 GCA_001685095.1 Ellobius talpinus
GAGAGAGAGAGAGAGAGAGAGAGAGAGAGAGAGAGAGAGAGAGAGAGATGATGAGGACATCTTATGGAACCCTTTGCACCTTCCTGCTCAAGCAGGGTCACTCAATTGAACCAGAGCTCCTTGAAATCGCTAGAGGAGACATCCATCTTGACAGTGCTTCTTTTATCTTTGCCTTTCAATGTAGGTGACCTGTGGATTGACATTCATATTCAGCATTTATGAATGTTCTGAGGATCTGCACTCAGGTTTGCAGTGTTGCTGCACTCTAACAGCTGGCATCTCAGCCCTAATTCTATTATTATTATTTTTAAAGCAAAATAGTGCATGCATATTGCTAAATTAATAACTAAATTGTAAATTTCAGTCCTATGGATACTTCTCCACACCAGTATTTAATTTTATTTGTGGTCTGTCTTATCAGACTGTCTTCAAATTGTTGTTCTTGCTGTTTGATCCCTGATACTTACTTTGAAAATAAAGAGCATGCTATAACCAAAAGTATAGCAACAATGAAAGGTAAGTTTGTAAGATTGTTTTACAAACTCATGAAACTCATTTTGCATGAGAAATTACTATAATCAGATACATCTGCTGGCTTCAGTTGAGACTCCTCACTGCAGTAAGACAGAGGTAGTATTTTTAGTAAAGTTTGTAGTTCATTTACTTCCTCAGAATTTGGGGGAACTTGAGAAAGCCAATAATGGGACAAGACCAGAAATCAGTACACACATATCCTTTAATTTGCTTTATTCTCACAATACATTTTTCCTTCTTATATTCTATTATATAATCATTTCTCTAGCAAAGTTTTAATTGTATCTGGAGAGGGACAGGTAAAGATGAACTCTACTGTGTTGGTTGGGTTTAAAAATCTGGGATTTGGAAATTGACTGTTATCACAGCCTCCCAGACCAATGATTATGATCTTCAAAAATTAAGTAATTTAAGCATCAACTTCTTCATTTGTAAAATGAAGGAATTCATCTATAGAACTCAAAGTCTCATTTTCCACA
The DNA here is from genome assembly GCA_001685095.1 of Ellobius talpinus. Taxonomy (NCBI): domain Eukaryota; kingdom Metazoa; phylum Chordata; class Mammalia; order Rodentia; family Cricetidae; genus Ellobius; species Ellobius talpinus. The sequence continues at coordinate 3,896 of LOJH01022336.1, forward strand.
AGATTTAATGAGATGCAAATGTGAAGCGCTAAGGATAGAGAAGGATTCATTCAACACCCTTCAATGCTGACTTTGGGATTAGTGGCTGCCAGGAGCATAGAGCTTTTGAAACCTGCTGAATAGGTGATAGGTGTGACTTTTCAACTCTACAGGCTTTCCAAGTAAAGCTTGGCCTTGTTCTGGAAGGAGGTTTGCATTTTATTTGAGGCCTTTAAAACAGAGAGTCCCAACAACAAGGACAGTGCCAATCATTTGAGAAGATCAACTTTCAGGGATGCTTCAACCAGATTTAGACTCAGCAAAAGAAACCTCAAAATGGCGCCATGACAATGACAGCTTTCACAAAGACACTTGTACTCGGGCCTCATGGTTCCTCTTGTATTGGGGCCTCATGGTTCCTCGTTGGAGTAGGTGTTAGTGTATCATCCTTACAAAGGGAGAAATGGAGATGGGAACAGTGGCTCATCAAAGTATGTCTAGGTTATAGACTAGGATTCTGGGTTTGGAAATCTGTGTAGTTTTTCTATGTAAACCCTAATACCAATGTCAGGTTAGTGTGGGGTTTTAAACTCACCAGTACAACTGAAGAGTTAAACTGATTGGTAATGGGCGAGACACTCAATGAACAACTGTAGTCTTAAAATATACACGTGTTATTCTGAAACTGTGCAGTGATTTATACTCTGCACCTGAATTTAACAACACCTCCATTTCTCATTTGGTTTTATTTGCTGAAGCTGTTGGACTATATCACATTAATAAAACATCCAGTGGTCATTAATACGATATTGGAGCTCTCAGTTCACGAGTCCCTTCACTTTTAGGTTAGGAAGTTCATGCAGGCATCTCAAGCAGACCCATTTGCTAATACAGCTGCAGGTGTTGATATTTCAGCTATTTGCTCATTGATGGTTTGGTGTTATGTTGCCTTGCAAACAAGTTTTCAGTGTGCACTGCATTGCACTGTGTCCTGCAACATTCTACCCCATTGCATTCCTTTGACTGCGTCAGCTCCACTGTAATCGTTCCTGCTCTGTTATTCCACTCTCCATTCCACCTCAGCTTTGTCCAGCCTATCTTCAATCATTTTCTTCCTTGTTCTCTCATTTTCTTTTTTCTCCTCCCCTCTTTTTCTAATCTTCCCAGTTCTGCCACCATCATTTTTCTTCTTACATGTACATGAACAAATACACCCAAACCCTAGCTTCCCTTAGATGTGTCAGAGTAAACTCCTAGGGAGTGCTTAAGGCTAACACAAAAGTGAGTAAATGTATCCTTCACTAGAAACTTCAACTTTTTCTTTGAAGTTGAATTTTGTTCTTGAATGTTAACGATGATATATTTGATATCTGTAAATCTGTCTGTACTTGTCTGTGCATGTGAATATATACATGAGCAAAAGTGAAAAAAAGAAAAGAAAAATTCCCCAAACTTCTGCTTTGACTGCAAGATTAGAGGTTCTAACTTCTTGATTATTCCTTAACGAGAACATTTTAGAGAAATCAGTATCTTTTGTCCTCATTCCATATAGATTACTGCAGTTTGCAGACAGCCCCTTTTGCATATTATGTAAATAGAAAGTTACATTGACAACACTGTAGGTAATGCAGGAACACATTTTTTTTTAAAATTCCTTTTTTTCTCATAGAAAGAGCTCCTGATTAAGAACTGTGGCTGCTGTTCATCCTTAATTCCTTGCTGACTCCCCAAGTGCTGTCTAGGATGCCTCAAATTCTTTTCATAAACCCATCAGTCCTAAATGAATCCCAGTTGGCCCTGGCGAAACCCTGTTCTATTCTTGGGTGAGAGTTAAGGTATGTGAGCTGTGGTAAGGGCTATATATAATATATAATAATATAATAAAATCTAGTATCCATAGACAGAAATTTTGTAGGAGGTTTGGGAATCCAACGGGGTGAGAGCAAACAAACTTTCAGATCACTTCGGAGCTGAATAACTGGGCTGCTTGTCCAGCAGAGAATAGGAGTCAGTGGGACAGGAGAGAACTGTCTCTCCACTCATGGTCCTCAGGGTCCTGTTATACAGAGACACTTGGTGCTTTTTCCGATTGATGTTAGGAATTTGTAAAACTATTAGAATAATGAAATACTGCTTGTAAGCTGATTACATAGGAGAGACACACAGAGAAATACATACACATGTTACAAAATAGCCCCAAGGACAGTGTAGCCGACCTTACAGCAAGCCTTGCCTAGAGAATAGTGTCTATTTTTAGTAGAAACAAAGCGCTCAACGTGCAGACCAAATCCATAGTTCTGTCCCTGGCTCACCACAAACGAAGATGAGATCTGCAGAGTTGTCAAGTACCGTCTATGATCTCTGCAGTTGAGTGGTCTAGCAGTTTGCTTATGCGCTTGACTTCCACCTTTAAATAGAGGAGAGAGCTGCTTGATTGATTCAAATAGAAGGATCTGATCAAACCTCCCAAAGCTACAAAAAATGATGTGGTTTCTCATGAGTCTGGCTGACCTTACAAAGAAAGCACCAATTCTCCCTGTGAGCAGAGCAGACAGTGTCTCCACACTAGCAGTGCTGGGTGCATCCCTCATGCTCTTTTTGAAAATGTGTGTTGTGATTGTGTGTGACACAATTTACTTATTATTATGGCAGTATGAGCTGAATGTGATTGAAAGCTATCAAAAGGCACAGCGTTTGAATGTCAAACATGGCTTGTCTTCAGTTCCAGACAATCTGGTTCATCTTCCCCATCCGCACTGATTCCCTGCTTTCCACTGAGTGGCACTGAGAATTTTTTTTTCATTTTTCTGTTCAGGTCAACATATCTGAACATTTGGAGAGCCGGAATGAAAATCAGTTTAAAGCCATGTTGTGAATTTCTGCTTAAATAGGTTGGGTAGGAGATCAGCAATTAAATTTTTATAAGAAAAAAAATCTTCCATGAAGCTTACTCTTTTCTGTATTTAACTCTTTCCCACTTTTTCTTTCCAACTTCATTAGCCTCCAAATAAGCACAGCATATTATGGATGTCGAAGGAAGTTTTATTTAGACTTATAAGGGCTGATCTATTCCCATACTGTTTAAATTAATGTTCAAAAAAGAATTCAAACCACATTCTAACATTTGGACTATGTAAGAAGGAAACAGATTTTTTGGAGAAAAAAAAAGATGTTGCTTTAGCTAAGCAAAGTGGGCTGCAGGAGCACAGACAAGTGCAGACTGAGTTTCTAAATGTGTGTAGTATCTGATAAGATCAATTCAGAGCGTAAATGAGCCCCAGAGCACCTTCCTTCTGTTCTGTCTCCTCCTTCCCTCCCTTCTTTCTTTCAGCCCCTGCCCTTTATTGTTTTTTTTTTATTTTCTTCCCTCCTCTTCTCCTTTTCTACCTTCTACTTTCCTCCTAACATATGGACTTTTACTTTTATCTCAGACACCTGCAGTCTGAGGCTTGGAAACATTTGGGGTTTTCACCTAACCAGTTTCTTTTCTGACCAAATTAGCTCCAGAAATGCAGGGTGACTTTGAAATCAAGAATATCTTGAAATAGAATGGCCTCAATTTACATCAGTTAGATTCTGAGAATTAAGTTACCAATGCCTTCCTCAAACACTGCCCTCTGCCCACACATGGGATGCTTTGTTAGAAAAGCATCCACATGTGGGATCACTCACTGTCAGAAAACACCTATGGAAGAAAGACACAGTTACTGAGTTTGTGTTTTCAATGCAATCTGCCCCCTCCCACCCCCAGTTTCTCAAGTGCAAACATTGAGAGATAAAGAAATTCAGAAAGGGCTGCAAGGCCAAAATTCTGTGCATTTTTCTGTGTGTTGCATGAGTGAATTACATTTCAATTAGCCAGCTTTTAGCAACAGTTACTTACTTTGGTGTGTTGGCTTCTATTTGTAGCACGTATGGTAATATATTTTTCTATAAATGAAGTGTAGTTTTAATGAGAAAAATAAAAGAAATTAGTGAGCCAGAAAAATGTCAAAGTCTACCTTTTAAAAAACATTATCACCTTCTAGACAGAAGCTGCCGCCTGTCTCTCATGTTCTAAATATTGTAGTGCTTGCCTCTGAAAATAGCTGACGTCACTAAGGAGGTGAATGTTCGACTTCTTCAAACTATTGGATTCCAGAGAGCCAGGAGCAGCGAACCTCCCCATTCCCATGTCCTGGCATTACAGGAGGCTGAAGGATTCTCTGACGAAGCTGAATGAGGAGTTAGTACACCTCATTGAGCACATTAGTATTTCGTAATGATTTTCAAAAACTCTATCTGAGGTGTGAAGATTCACAAGCCTTTCATGGACCCAAACCCTTAAACAACCTATTTCATTTTCTTCAAGTCAGTCTCTCCACTTATCTGACCTTGAGTCACGTTGCAAACCTCATGTATCAGTGAATCCAGTGAACTAGTCCATAGACCATAAGGTGCTGCAGGATAGCCTGTCCTACCTCCCAGCTTCCTTCCCTAAAGTTTGATTTTTATGCACCATCCACACCCAGCATACTCAGGGGGTAGTGCAGACCTGAATCACCCACAGACTAACCCTGAAGAAGGAACCAGCCTATCTATGCGGTAAACCAGCTGTCCAATTGCCTTGACTGGATGGATGCCCTGGAACTGAGGTGATCTGCCATACTGCTCATCACAGGTAATTGTGCAGAGCAAATCCAATGGTTCATCCATACAGGGATGCCATCCTAGCATGTGGTTTGAGGCATCATGAAGGATCACCATGTGTAGGGGTTTCTAGAATACATTTGATGTCATTCTAGATAGCTTACATATTTTTACATATTACAAAAATCCAACACCAACTTGTAGCTAAGAAAAAAAGAAGAGAACAGGAAATACACTGAATATCCTAAAATACTCCAAATCCATGTGAGAAGCACCTGTTTGTCACTGAACTTTTTAACAACCCAGTGGTGTGAGTACAGAAAAGCCTGTTATGAATAACTCTTTTCTGAGAACACCAGCATCCCTGAGAAGTGGCTTCTGTGAGCTGTAGTAAGATGAGTCTGAAGGCAACCCCAGAGACGGCAAGCAAGGTGAGCAGGAGACAGACCCACAGTTCAGTTATTTTACATTCTCCCAGATAAAGTCTGGCTTCTCTTAGTGTTAGAGAAGTTGTTGAATGGTGCTTGCCAACAAAACAATGTGAAGGAGCAAAGTTCTAGCAACCTGTTCCATAAATGTTCTGAGATTTTCTGGCCACTAAAACAGAAATATTCCATCAGTAAAGGAAATCTCATAGAGCACTACCAGAGAGAGCATTTTATACTATTATTTCAACCTTCAAGAGGACAGTTAAAAGTAAAAGTTGTTGGTGTGTGTGTTTGTGTGTGTGCATGTGTGTGTGCACATACATGTGCATGTATGTGTGGGGGGGTTGGTGCTTCTTTTTGTTGTTGGAGTCCTATTCAGGAAAATATATTCAGATCTGTAGCCATCTGCTTCAAAAGGAAGGCTGGGGGCACACAATGCTACTTTGCGGTTTTGTTTTTGTTTGTCAGTGTATGCAGAGGGACCTGGCTGTAGAGTGGGTACGCCACTACAACTCACATGTATCGCCCATTCTATGTCCTGTCTCACCTTCATCTCCTCTACCCCTAAATCTACCAAAATTAGACCGTGAGCCTTGCATTGCCCCAGCCACACACCAGAGGCATTATCTCCTATCTGTGGTATTGAGTGCTGTAATTCTACAGCTAAATGTGGTAACCCAAATTTCACAGGGATGCTGTAGCAGGCTTGTCAAGATAACCAATCTTAGCGTGTGGAGTGCGAGGTTGAAATCAGCCTGTGGGCTTGGAGCGGTGCGGATGCTGTGTGTGGCTTCTCCTACACACTCTATAGCTTACCCATCCTTGCAGAGATCACAGGAACCCTAAATAGCAAATATGGCATCTGAACTAGAACACCACCTGTTTTGTGTCAGGGTAGATGGGCTTCTGCCACCGGCGGTTTCTCTTTCTTCTCCTCATTTTCAGTGGGGAAGAGACAAAGTTTAGCATCCATCTCTGTTGTCTGGCTGACTGAACATATGCAAAATTGCTAGCTTGTATATCCCTCATTATCTGCACCTTAGCCAGCAGCTCCTACCCTACCCACACGATGTGACCTACATATATCTCTAACATATGTTGCTTTGGACATTTTATAGATGCTCGTAGGTGCTTGGTATCCTAGGCAAGAAAAATCACTGTTTGACAAGCCTCTTTGTTCCATATTTCAGAATATTTATTGTTGATTTTTGTGGCTGATCTCTCTCTCTCTCTCTCTCTCTCTCTCTCTCTCCTCTCTGCTCTCTTTCTCTCCCACTTCCCTCTCCTCTCACATCAGATTACTTAGAAACATGCAGGTTTGACACATGCTTTTACCTGAAATTCTGTCTACTCCTGCTGCTTTATTGGACCCCCTAATTACTTGTAAAAAATAATAATAAATTGGGCAGGTGTTTGCTCTTCCAGTTGATTAATTGACAATGATTTCACCACAATTGACAGCAGAAAGCTAGGAAGCTGCAGGTTGGGGTTCACCAGCTTGAGAGGAGAATTTACAAAAGGCTGAAATTGCCAACAGGCTATGTTTGTCGTTCCCGGCTGAGAGATTTCTTCGTCCCAGTGTTGAGCACTGTCACAGTTAGAATTCATTATTTTATGCTTGTGGAAGTCTGAAGCAGATAAAATGAGTTTAGAAATGCTTTCTGCTGTAAGTGAAAAAGATCACCCAAATGAGTCCCTGTTAAGTGGAAGGGCATGCATTACACCAGAACAATGGTGTCTGATGTCCCCTTGACCTTGCCTTTTCATTGTGTCTGGGATGCTTGGCTTTTCAATTCAGCTGGATCAGAAGTGGCGGCAGCCAGCAGAAGGTGGCCTCTGAGAACTGAGTGTGCCTTCCAGAACACCAGTCTAGCAAAGCTGGGGGACTCTGTAGTAATATTTTTTAAAGTTTCAAAAAAACAAACCCTACGTGATATTTTTATAGTGCACAAATAAAACTGCAGAAAAATGAAGAGACCTGAATTACAGAAGCAGATCAGCGAAGCTATGCCCTTTCCTACTGTTTGACTGAGACGAAAACTTCCCAAGTCTTACAGGGATTCTAGAGATAGACAGAAGAGTTATAGATGTTATTAGTCTGAATTCAGAGTCCAGAGCAGACAGCTTAATTTCAGACGAACAGGGTTTCAGAATAGAAGTAGATTGGTTAATACAATTTACCATGCCAAAGAATGTGGTGAAATATGTAAAGTAAGCTAGAAATGAGCTTTGGCTTGAGCTGGGCCGTATTTTTATATTGATCCTTAGAACCCATCCACTCACTCTATTTTTATTTTACAGCTGGTCTTGTAAGCATGAATAATGTAGTTACATAAATAGCATGGGGAGTGAGTGTAGCCAGGAGGGAGGGAGGGAGAAAGGAGTCCATATCTCCTGACAACTGCAAACAGGGCAGATGTTTTTACGCTTTTAAGAAGACAATGACCGATAAAGAAGACAAAGCAGTAATACTTATCAACTCAAAATACACCTTCAGTTGTTTTTCTTGAAATAGAAATGGTCAGAATTATTAGGACATAATTATGATGTTTGCAACCGATCAAACTTATAAGAAGAAATAATTACATCTCAGATTTATGTCAATATAAGAATGAAATTGAAAGCCATCTCACTTTACAGATGAGCCCCAGGACAGGCTTAAAATTCTAAATATTTTAAAGACACATTTCTACAAAAATCAACAGGCCATTTAAGAAAAAATGATAACACAAATTCTGTCTTGAATGTTTATATGTAAGAGAGATTATATTCCCTTTGATTGAAATGAAAATATACAAAATAGAAATTTAATATTATTGTATAGTTTCAGCAAAGGACTTTGTGTCCCATCTCTATTTTCTGAGATTCCTAGCCTTAGCTATAAAACAGCTTCATGTTCTTTGAATGTCCTTGTTTGCCAAGATTTAACATGTTATTTCCTTAGAACAAAGTATACATGGAAATATTTGACCTAGTTCTTTTTAAAAAACATATATGTGTGCATATATACATATATGCACACACAAACACACACACGCACACGAGTCCAGATGCCTTTGTAGCCTATAAAGGGAAGTTGAGTATCCTGGAACTGGAGTTACAGGCTCTTGTGAGCTGTTTAATATGGGTGCTAGGAAATGAACTTGGGTCCTCTGAGTCATCTCTTGAGATCCTGATATAGGTTTTGTTTGTTTGCTTGCTTTTAAGAGAACAGGGCTTTCCTTTTCTTGCTCTGAGGAAAACAAACTGGATTTTCATACACTCTTATGAAGGACCTGCATGGTCAATTTTTTTCATCCCTAAACCTTGAACCTACCTGCCTCTCTCTCATGAGTAAATCGCAGTGAGTCAGGCACTCTACTGTTTTGATGTTGGCTAAGCAAAGAAGTAGTTTACTGTGAGTTCAAATATGAGAAGGCCTGTGGCTGCTGGACCCGACACCTTCAGTGACCTGTTCTTAAATCTTTCTGAGGAAACAGATGCAGTTCCTGATCCTAACAGGTAAGAAGTTGATGACAATTATGCAGGCGTATTAAACTGTTCACTGAGTTCACACACACGCATACACACACTACTATCACTCTCCAAAGGTGGCATAAATCAAATAAACCTTAACAAACAAATAGGGAAGTGGTCTTTTAAGAATGTTTTGCAGAAAATAAAGTTCTTTTTATGAAATTCCCCATTCCTGACCCTTACCTTCGCACCTTGATTGCTTCATAGATAAGTGGTGTATACTCAATGCCTGCTTCTGATAGGCTGTGAGTCCAGAAAGACACTGAGCAGACTGGCATATACCAGCTGTAAAATTGTACACTCTGCCATCAGTGAGTCATCCAGACTACCCACTTCATCTCCTTCTACCTAAATATTGCGTTTTCTTCCCAATAAAGGTGTTTTATAACTGCAATGCGGCGCTGTAACTCATAGAGCTCAGCTGCTTACGTGCTCTCTGTGTCCTCCAACTCCCAGTCGATCGTGTGAGCATATGTTCTATTTCTTTCAGGAATTATTTGCTGGTGATTCCATGTTAGAACCTACACTTGTAAGGCAGTTTCCCCACCCCATTGCCAGGCTTCCTGCTCATTTTTCTAAGGTCCATACTGTCTAATGGTTTCTAAGTTGTACAAGAATCCCTCATCTAGGGGCTTGGTCCTCTAAATTCCCAATTAGCAGAAACCATTCTGAGTTTACATGGTGACTGGAGGTGCTGCGGTTCCTCTTTTTTAAGTCACCATTTGTGTACACTATGTTCAGAAAGGGGAGCCAGTCCACAGTGAGCAAACTCAACTGCAGATGTTTCTGAGTGCAATGATGAGATTCAACAGCATAGCCCAGGGAAGAGGCAGGCTCTCCTCTTCATGCCTTCTGTTTTTCTACTAGTGAAGTTCAAGCATGGGGAATAAACAAACAAGATCCAGTTTGTGAGCAGTGGGGATTTCACTGCAGTTTTTGTCATTTTGATTTTCTGGAAGGGATTGCAAAACCTTCTCATGTGAACAGGGTTTTTGTCAATTGAGTATTTATTGTTTATCTCTTAATGGTGTTATATAAGAAACTTCACATACTGGCTAAGGATGAAAGTTGGCACATTTCCTCTCAATTGTATGAATGGCAGATGATTTCTGATAATGAGAACAGGAGGCAGAAATTAACGAGGTCATTCAGGGTAAAAAGACCCCACTAAAGAAAAGTGAACAATTTCTATCTTGGCTATGAGCTGTCCATAGACTCATCCTTGCTGGAAGCGACAGAAACTGGAAGTGCTTAAGCCAAAAGTGCTTCTGGCTTAGACATGGACAGAGGCTGAAGATGCCAGGTAGGGATCTAGCTTTCTGTATCTCTTTCCTCTAAAGGAGCACGGCTCCCTGGAATCTATATGGAAATGTGCCATAAACTGTGAGGATGTCCACACCTCGAATGAAACCTGGGCTGACAGGCTCAGGCATCTTCTCTCTGTTGATCCATTAAAGTCCCAAGGCGATAAGACTCAATGGTATCCCGTCCCTAGGTGATTCTCCCTGCTATACAGGAGCTTTGTGTTCTCTCTCTCTCTCTCTCTCTCTCTCTCTCTCTCTCTCTCTCTCTC
>LOJH01022337.1:0-15869 GCA_001685095.1 Ellobius talpinus
TTCTTTATTAACCAATGAAAGTAACACACAGACAGATAACCCTCCTACACCAGTAGGCATTGAGCATGGGCTGCACACATTTGATAAGATAGTGCAGGGGTTGATCCCCTGCCTTCAACCCTCACATTCTGGAATTATAGGCAGGTACCACCATGCCTAGTAAATTGTTTTACTTACTTATATTCCTTGAGTGTGTGTTACACTGACTTTTAGGTGAACAACCATCACAGTGTGTAAAAAGGTGGGCAGATTTAGAAGGTGGACATTGTGACAGAAATTTGCTTTGCTTTTCAAGGATCCTGGAAACACCCTGAAGCTGGAAGCCCTGTGTGGAATAGGATTCCCTACTTATTGGAGATGAGCCTTTAATTACCTTGAGAGAACATTTGCTTCTGGCTTTCAAAGAACAATGCTTTGATGCCCTCTCACTAATGAACTACTTCATAGGGTGACCTAGTCTCAAGGCAAGACATGCAGATCTGTCCAGCAAGGGGCTCCTCAAAATCCCAGGGCCTCCAGAGGAGTCGGGGGAACCTTCTCTTTATTAGTTCTCTGGGGTCTTGAGGGAGGACACCACAGTGCATCTGCCCTTTCACCCTGAGCAGCTCTGGTACAAACTATGCAGGGGGATGAAGTAGGTCAGGGGAAAATGTCACCTCTGGGGCTGCTTTGAACTAGAAAGCCATGTCTCACCTCTGATCAACTGGTCTAGGCTGCCATGCCTTATTTCTGGAGGCTAGCTGTCTTTGTGGTATCTTCCTGTTCTTAAAAATATGTCATTCAGGGGACTGGAGAGATGACTTAGCAATTAAGAGCACTGGTTGCTCTCCCAAAGGACCAGGGTTCAATTTCCAGCACCCACACGGTGGCTCACAACTGTCTGTAATTCTGATGTCTCATGGGATCTGAGGGCACTGCACAGATGTGGTGCACAGACATATAACACAGGCAAAGCACTCATATACATAAAAATAAAATCAGAAAAGCAAAAATTACTGCTAAACTAAGCCAAACACCGAGGATGCAATTTGTTTCACATCATCCAGCCTGTTCTTTGAAACACTGAGATGAGGGAACTGTCTTCCTTAGGAGGAAGGACTAGTGTGGCTGAAACACCTACTGTGTACTCTGCATTTTGTTCAACTGAGTCTATTCTGCCAGGGCTGGAAATGGAAGCCACCACAGGAGAGCTTGCTCTGGCCAGTGTGGAATTCCACTCAATCCCTGAGGGTAGGCTCAACACTGAGAGATGGGAGGGCCAGCTGGAAGCTTCAGGTGTGGTTAATTGTAGGCTGTTACTTCTCTCTTCCAAATTCTACCACTGACCAGAGGCGGCTTCTCTTATAAAGTGTACACCCAGCAAGCCCAGTGATGACTCCAGTTCTTTCCCAGAGTCCTCTGCCACCAGCATACCATGCAGCATCACTGTGGAGAGCTGGAGGAAGGCAAAGCCCTGCCTGAGCCCCAGAACTATGGAGTGAGCGAGAATGACAGTGGGTGCCCTGTCCCTCTTGGCCAAGCCCCACACTGGCTTACTGTGCTGTCTTTCAGCTCATCCTCCTTAGCTCCTGAGACACAGAGGGGGGAGCACAGCTGGCCTGAGCTACCACAGCCCTGGATCTTGGGGTCCCTTTTGGAGGTCAGTGCTTATGCCCATAGGAAAGGGTTTCCACACTCCTGAGAAGGCAGCTGTCCAGGGCTGCAGCTCCCAAACTACCCGAGTGAGTGCAGCACAGCTGGAGACAACAGACAGGCTAAGGACTGATTTAAAAACCAAAGCAAACCAACATTTATTGAAAACAGCGATCTCTCAGCAGGACAAATCAGCTAAAATGCCACTGCTCAGAAACAACATGAGAGCCCCAGCAGTAGAAAAGAAAACTTGAAACACCTCCGCCTATAGAGGGCTGAAATAGCAACAGACTAACAGAGAGAGAGCGCTGTGCACCTGCACTGGCAGGGAGCACAACCTGCTGCTCTGCATGGTCTGCCCTGCCCTGGGCACAAGTCACACAGGCCCTCTGGTAAGTGCTCCAGGACAATGCTCCAAGCAGTCTACAGACTTGGTGGGACCATGAACCACAGACGGCTCAGCAACTCTGCACCAGGCACACAAAGCCTTCAACTAGGCTTGTGTTCCCTATCCAAGTAGAGGTGTGCAGCAAGTCACGGAGCTGTCAAACCAACACATGGCCTTTGATAAACAGACAGACAGAAAGCACCACTCCATGGTCAGCAGGTGAAACCCAACATCCAGCACCCCACAGGATGGATGTGCGTGTTCTGCCACCACAGTCCTGCTGCCACCTGTGCTGCTCTGGCATCTTCTCATTTGCCGGTCCGTATGCTGCTGCAGATCTGGGCAAGGCGGGTCTAAAGAGGAGAGAGGTCATTTCAAGACTTGCCTCGCATGCCAGTCCAGTCAGCTCTTAGTCTACCCAAGCAAGGATTGCTTTTAAAGACTGATTTATTTTTATTTTTCTGTGCGTCAATGTGTCTAGTGTCTACAGAGGCTAGAAGAGAGCACTAGATCCCCAGGAACTGGAGTTGCAGGTGGCTGTGAACTGCCATGTTTGCTGGGAGGCAACTTGGGCCCTCTGCAAGAGCAAGCGCTACTACTGATCACTGAGCCGGCCCTTCAGCTTCCCAGGCCTAGATCTGAGTGACTACCTTCTGTTCTTTATTTGTACTGTAAACTAATCAGAGACTAATGGGAGACTCATTTCTTTCTCTTTTTTTAATTATTTTATTGGTGTTTTAGCCTGTATGTATATCTGTGTAAGGGTGCTGGATCCTGGAGTCACAGACAGTTGTAAGCTGCCATATGGGTGCTGGGAATCGAACCCGGATCCTCTAGAAGAGCAGTCAGTGCTCTTAACCACTGAGCCATCTCTCCAGCCCCGGGAGACTCATTTCTTATATGAGACAGTGAAGTACATTGATGCTGGGGAATGACTGTCGTAGGCGTCTATGACACCTTAGTACTTATTTAGGATCTTAGCTCAGGGCTTGTTCCATTCCTGATGTACACAAGATGGGCCTCCAGTAGACATGCCTGTACCCCAAGCTCCCGCCCACAGCCAACCACGGCTGATTGGGCTGTAGGTGGGCTAGTCCTCTGAGAATTTAAACCAAGATAGAAAATGGAACCATGTTGACAGTGGAACAATCAAGAGAGCTGGGCTGTGCTCTGCCAAGTCCCACAGAGGCCAGTGTCAAGGGCAAGCTCCTCCACTGGAAACAAACCCAGGACTCACCGAGAGCTTCTTAATGTTCCCTAGGGCCTCTGGATTCAGCTGAGCAATATCAACCCTCTGCAAGTCACTGGCCAATAACCGCAAGCTCTGTATGGAGGGAGAAAGGGTTAGATGACATGTTCTTCTAGACTGGAAGCTCTACCAGCAGCCAGTGTACTCAAGGTCCCCTTAAATATTCTGCATGTGACAGAAGACAGCTCGGATGGAGAAATGATAGTGTATGTGGGTGGTACCAGTGTGTTAAAGACTCAGGGACAATGGCACAGTTAATGCTATCAGTGGACCACTGGTTGGGTTACACAAGTACAATGCCTCACAGATCAAATCTGCAGTCAGTTGCCCTCCCCTCATGCAGGCTGGTAACTGCTCCCTGAGCACTGAGAAGTCGGGTCAGCCTGTTTCATGAAGTCTCCAGACCCCTGCTGGGCCCTTACTGTCCACACCACAGACGGCAGCATTCCACACCCACTGCACCACTGAGCTGCTTCTCAAGGGCAGCAGAAGACAGCTGAAGGACAGATGGAACGCAGGGCTGGGCACGGGTCCTCCTAGCTGGGTCCTGACCCTGGGAGAGAGCACCGGGTTCTGAGTGCTGAGGTGGTGTGGTGACTAGGGCTCACCCACTGAGGGGAGTCTTCAGGGCCTCTGAAGCAGGTGTGGGGACACAACTAGGGGAAAGAGAGGCTTCGCTGTGCAGCATACTGGGGCCTGGCTTCCCAGGGCGCTACTTACTGCACCACCCCCCACAGGCACGGTGAGGGAGATCTCTTTGCTGTCAGCAAGAGGGCTGCCGTTGATGGAGATGTTGTAAATCTGCTCCCTGGCTGCTGGAGTGCGCAGGCCTGGGGTCTTGAAAACCCTAAAAGTTGGAAAACTCTGTGAAGGTGGCTTGGCAGACTGAATAATGACACCCTCACAACAAGCTCTTCCAACCCCATCTGGTCTCAAGCTGTAGTTTTCAAATCACACGTTTCTAAGAAGGCAAATTCTAAATTTAGGGAAAACATTTCTCAAGCTGTAATGACTAAACACAGCTGGAGAAAGGAGGCTGCAATTATCAAACCTACATCCAGCAAAAGTCAACTTGTACCCATGCAAACTGAAGGCCAAAGCTCCGTACAGGTGCCTATCAATCACCTACCCATCCACAGAACCAGAACCACACTGGTTCCTGTGCTTCTAGGGGTAGCTAAGTGCTTCCATCCCGAGGCACTCTCCAAGGTCAAAGGATGGTGATTCCAGGACATCACACTAATCCCTGAGACTATTCTTCTCTACCCAGAACTCCGATATGTATTTCTTCCAAAATGACGTTAAGTAGATGTCACTGGAAACAGCGGAGTAGGAATTAAAATGGAAAGTTGGCAGGGGGTGGTGGCACACGCCTTTAATCCCAGCAGAAGCAGGCAGGTCTCTATGAGTTCAACATCAGTCTGGTCTACAGAGCTAGTTCCAGGACAGACAGGGCTACACAGAAACCCTGCCTTGAAAAATCAAAACTAATAAAAAAGTGAAGTCTTCCTCATCTGAGATAACTCCTCCTTGTTCTACTCCCTGAAGTTACTGCTCTGCTTCCTTATTTCTGTCTACACGAGAGCAGCAGGAGCACGCAGTTCACCAAAGCAGCCTGGAACACGGCTCAGACTGTGAGCTTCTTCCCTTGGAGCACTCACCATCCTCACTCTTAAGAGCTGGGATTAGCAGCGCCTGCTACCATCCCTACCATCCTACCACCCCTTCGCCTTCATAGTAACTTTCCAAGAATATAGGGATAAGCAACTACTCAGCTTCCAAAACCATCCGACCAGAGTCAGAAGGCTAAAAGCACAGGCCTTCTAGTTATGACAGACCAGTGCTCGCTCCCCTCATCAGGGTCAAGGGAGGGGCTTGTGGGAAGTTCAGCCCAAAGATTCAGGAGCATCACTTATACGTCAGGGCTGCTCTCGGTACTTACCTGGAATCAAACCTAGGTGTCATGCCTGGAGTTGGTTTCACCAAAGATGGCTCCAGCCTGCTCATAGCTGGCGTCACAAAATCATGGCTTAACCTGCAGGGAAGAAACAGCCATGAGGGGGGGCGTCAAGTCAAGGTGCAAGGATGGCAGCAGCCACAGAGGCAAGTGGTCATGTCAGATGCTGCCCTGCACCCACCACGCTATGGGACCCTCTGAGTTGCCTGGGAGGGGAGCACTATTCGTATCTATTTACAGCCACAGAAGCTCATCATAGTAAAGAACTTCCACAAGACCACAGAGAGGAGCAGACAGACTGAATCCAAAGCCTGTGGCAGCATAGGACTTCCCAGCTGGATGGAAGAGCCTGTGGACCATGAAAGTAACTGGTTCTCTCTGGGCAGTTGGCTAATGTCTTTGCCAGGACATGGCCTGCCCTCCTTTAGAGACAGGCAGTACAGGGCCCAATCCCTTAAGTTGTTTCTCCCTTCCCTACAAAGGGTTTACAGTGGAGTCTGCAAGATCCGTTTGAGCCCATGGAGATTCTTAACTAAGCAGGACCAGGAGGGTATATCAAGAAGCTAATTTTGGGGTTGGGTAGGCAATTCTATGGTTAAGAGCACTTCCTGCTGTTCAGAGGACCCAAATTCCCAGTGCCCACATCAGGTAGCTCCAGCCGCTATCCCCTCATTCCCCAGAGCTCTCTCTGCGTCTCTCCACACTAAATGGAGCTCTCCAACAAAAACAATCAGCACATCTGTCTCAGGGAATCATCACCTTTTGCTCCTGCTCCTTCTTTGTGTGGACTGGGTTCTCTTCTTAGATGGAGGGCATCTTTTGACCTGAAGGGACAATCAAACAAACCTGAAGTCACACAGAGCCTAGCAAAGGAGAGAAGAAAGGTAAAAACAAAGGGGAAGGAGAAAGGAAAACCCCACATAGGAAGAACCATTGCAGTTGAGCACAGTGGCACAATGCTGGGCTGAGGCAGGAAGACAGTGAGTTCAAGGCCAACCTGGGCTACATAGTAAGACTGTCTCAAAACCCAGACCAAATACACAAGGGCCACTGGAGAGAATTCAGTAATTACAACATGCAGAATTTAAGGACTTTGGAATAGAAGATGTGGGCTAAGATTAAAGGGAAATCTTGTATACACATACACACACAGAGACATGAGTGTACATGTGGAGGTGAGATGGACGCTGGGTGTTTTCCTCTAGTGCTCCTCCCCTTATTGTTTGAGAAAGGCTCGCTCATTGAACCTGGAGCTCACTAATTGGCTGGTCAGGTGGGCTTACTCCCATTACTTTCCTTAAAGTACCATTATGGCCATTACTCAGGGCACCTCATGTGCCCAATCCAGGGACTCCTCTATGTCCTCACCTTCTAGAGTCCTGGGAGTGCCTGACAGAGTCCCATTCTCTCCGGGGCCTCTCATACCTGACCCCACTGTCTCTCTTCCTGGCCACCTGTGGGAGTTTTCCCCTCTAGTGCACATCAGCAGCTCCCCTACCTGCTTGCTCTCCAGCAGCCTTCCCACCTGGATGATCCCTGGTCTAAAGACCCAGGGGTCAGAGTGTCTCTGTCTCATCTCTCAAGCAGGCTGGGCTCTAGGCTGAAATCCTGCCTAGCCTCAACAGCCTGAAAACTACTTAACTCAGCAGGGCAGGCAATTGGCGGTGCTCCTGAGAACCTTAACCAGTGGCTCTGCCTTCTCAGGGCTTCTCCAGTCACTGGACAGCTGTCTAGTCTAGAAAGCATTAACCACCTCTGGCTTCTTTCTTAGGCCAACCAAGCTCACTTTTTCTTTATAAACTCACCCCAGGATCATCCCATTTTTTTGTTAATAAGCATTTACTTCAGGCTGTCCTGACTATGTCCCTTCCTTTCTTTTCCCTCTTCCATTTATTCTGAATAGTTTTGAAATATTGACAGCTCTTACTATTGCCTAACTGACAGAGTGGAAACTCAAGCTTGGTATATTGGGCCACTCATCAGGTCTCCACTTCCCTCCTCTTCCCGATCCACACACTTTACACCTGTATCTCCAGTGACGAGCTATCTGACATGTAAAGTGCAGTTTTCCAGTTGTGAACTCTGCCAGAGTAACAATGTACTCCACATTTTAAAAAAAATTAATTTTGTACAGGTGTTGTGCCTGAATGTATGTATGTGTGCTATAAGCGTGCCTGGGGACCGTGGAGGCCAGAAGAAGATGTCAGCTCCCTTGAAATTGGAGTTACATACAGAAGTGAGCCACGACAGGCATTAGGGCCCTCGGCAAGAGCAGCCAAACCATCCCTCCAGCCTTGTCCCACATCCTTCTGCACTTGTGTAATCCCTGTCAGCTTACTCTTGCAGACCGAAGATTCTTATGGCTTTCTTCTTCTTCTTCTTCTTCCTCCTCCACTATCACTTCATCCACCTGGATCACCTTCCGCTCTGTAATCAACAGTTTTAGGGTTACTTCTGCCAGAACCTGTCTGGCTCAGGGGATTCCATAGCTCTGCCTTCCACGTAAGAGCCCCTTAAGTATGAGAATTTGCTATTTCCACTGGAAATTTTAAACATCCCTAGTGCTAGGTGGTGGTGGCGCACGCCTTTAATCCCACACTCGGGAGGCAGAGGCAGGCGGATCTCTGTGAGTTCAAACCAGCCTGGTCTACAGAGTGAGTTCCAGGACAGCTAGGGCTTGTCTCGAAAAACAAAAAACAAACATCCCTGTACTCCTTGTTCTTTCTAAGGTAATTACAAATACCAATGCAATAACTAGTAGCTTTTGTTTTTATGGGGAAGCGGGTTGTGTTTTTGAGACAGGGTTTCTCTGTAGCCTTGGCTATCCTGAAACTCGCTCTGTAGAGCAGGCTGGCCTTGAACTCTCAGAGATCCATCTGCCTCTGTGCCCTGAGTGCTGGGATTAAAGGCGTGTGCTGCCACCGCCTGGCTATAACTAGTAGTTTTTATAACTTGAGTTTCCTACTGTCCAGTTGGCCTCCTGTTCATTCATTTCACAAATAACAACTACAGGCACAATTCTAGGGTTCAAGGATAGAGAAGCAACAATCCTCCACACCCATTCCTATAGAGTACGTGCTCCATGTCTTATAACCTTGTCAAGGAGGACACTTATAGATACAGCAACTGGTGAGTCTTCATTAAAGCCAGTTGAACTAGTAAGAGGCAGCAGCAGTCTCAGACTAATGTGTTTGTTTTTGTTGGGTTTTTTGGCAGCTATTTCTTTTCTTTCTTTCTTTTTTCTTTCTTTCTTTCTTTCTTCTTTTTTTTGAGATAGGGTCTTATTACATATCCTGGGCAGGCTTCAAAATCACTTTATAATCCAAGCTGGCCTCAGACTTGGAATTCTCATGCTTGAACCTCCCAAGCGCTGGGATTACAGGTGCATGCCATCAAGCCTATCTTAACCAGATATGGCTCAAGCCTATCTTAACCAGAATGCTGGGCTGGCCGTACAGTAGCATTACATATTGGTTTTCTTGTTTGTTTTAACCATTAATTGTTCTCCTTTGTTTAAAACCTTTTTAAAAAAAGAGATTTCCTGGAGGGCTAGAGAGATGGCTCAACGCTTAAGAGCACTTGTTGCTCTTGCACAGGACTTAAACTCGGTTCCCAGTTCTAAAGTGGCAGCTCAGCTCATAGCCATCTGTAACTCTAGTTCCAGCGCATCTGATGCTCTCTTCTGACTTCCTCAGGCACCAAGCATGCATGCGATACACATCCATATATGCAGGCAAAACACTCAAACACACAAATAAAAAAATCTTAAAACAAAAAACAGGCCAGGCGGTGGTGGTGCACACCTTTAATCCCAGCACTCAGGAGGCAGAAGCAGACGGATCTCTGTGAGTTCGAGGCCAACATGGTCTACAGAGTGAGTTCCAGGACTGGCTCCATAACTACTGAGAAACCGTCTCGAACCCTCCCTACCCCCCCAAAAAAACCCACAACAAAACAAATTATCACCACCAAGTTTTGCTAAATAAATACAAGCTAGGAGCTAGAAAATCCCGAGCAGGGGTTACATAGAGAAAATTCAGGTATTCAGTCATAGTGGTGGGGAGATCAGGTTCAACCACTATAGCCTTTTTTATTAGCCGTGACCTTGACACACAAATGTGTGTTTTCTGAGAAAGGGTCTCAAGTAGCTCATGTTGGCCTCATACTCACGCTGTAGCTGAGGCTGAGCTTGACCCACTGACACCCCCCCACCTCCCAGTACTGGGATGGCGGGTGTGTGCTACCAAGACTGATTTTTTTCTTTCGTCCTTTTCATGATTTTTATTTTATGTGCATTGATGTTTTGCCTGCATTTATGTCTATATGAGGGTGTTAAATCATTTTGAGCTGGATCACAAGACAGTTGTGAGCTACCATGTGGGTATTGGAAACTGAACTCAGATCCTCTGTAAGAGCAGCCAGTGCCCTTAACCACTGAGCCATCTCTCCAGCCCCTTTCTCTCTTCTTTCCTTCCTCCCTTCCTCTGTGTGTTTCCTGAGACAGGATTTCTCTGTGTAGCCCTGGCTGTCCTGGAACTCACAGATCCACCTGCCTCTGCTTCCCAAGTGCTGGGATTAAAAGCCACTGTCCTGCTAGGTTTTTTTTTTCTTTCCAAAACAGGGTTTTTCTGTGTAGCCCTGGCTGTCCTGAAACTCTCTATGTAGACATCGAAGTCAAGAGATCCACCTGTCTCTGCCTCCCAAGTGCTGGGATTAAAATCAGGCACCACCACCTTTCACAAATCACATTTTTATCCAGATAGTCTTGGCAGAGAGAGGCACACCGATGAGGCCTGGTCTGAGTAGCCAACAAAGCCCCCTGGATCTCAACTCTGTGCTCCACGAGGGGCTTGGAAATGCACTCACACCAGGCATGCTGGCACATGCCTCTAATTCTAGCACTGAGGTAAGAGGCTAGCCAGTTCCAGGCCGTTTTGTGTTACGCAAAGGCTCTGACTCAGACCACCAAAGGTCTTAGGAGATGATCAGTGGATAACAGGCTTGCCATGTACGCGTGAGGAAGGGAGTTTAGACACCCAGAACCCAGGGAAAAGGCCACCTCTAACCCCAGCCTCTGGGGTGGAGACCGGGCATGTGGCAAGCTGGCCAGCTAGACTGGCTGAAGAGGCAAGCTCTGAGTTCAATAAAGTGACAAACACCCAATGTCAGCCTCTGCCTCCACACACATACCATAAACATATACAAATAAAATTATACAAAAGAAAAGTACTCACTTTTGACAGATTTCAAAGGTGTCTTAATAGCTTCAGCTGTTAACTTGTTTATTTCTGTGATGTCTACATCAGTCTGTGACAAACAGCCAGAAACAATCAATTAAGGTACAAACTAATTATAAACCTACCACACAACTCAAGACCCAAGACCTTGCCAAAAACTTGCTTCTGGCTATGTGTTCTTTCCTTGTTCTGTTTTCTTGTCTCTTGAGGAATGACAGGGTTAATTTATTGTTTCTGATTAGGATTAGGGTTATTTAAAGGAAGTTTATAGATTTGGTTGTGTTCATATATACATGTATGTATGTATGTTTATGTGTGTGTGTGCATACATACTTTTTCAGTTTTACTTGCATATTGGTGGTGTTGGTTTGTTTGAGACAGGGTCTTCCTACACAGCCAGGAGACTGGGTTCATACTGAGTCCTTTCTTCAGGGGACACTAAAGTCCCATGAAGCATGACTGACAGGGGATTGATAGACGGACTGGTAGGGAGTGCGGAAGTCATCAGAATTCTGAGGCTGTCTAGGCTCAGCAGGAAACAGTTCTTTAACAGATTAGTGATGTCTAGCATTCCTGTCAACTATCTACCATCTCTAGTAACGGCTGGCAGGCCCTGAACTCACTACTAGTGGCAGACCATGGACACAGTGCAAGAGTTAACATTGCAGGCCTGACGGTGAGGTTGGACCTTGCTGGCTTCTGAGAACAAGGAATTCAGGATTCCTCATTCCTGCTAACAATAGCTCTCTGTGCTTAAACTTAGTGCACCTAAATATAGTTTACACGTTATCACCTGAATTTCTCTGCTAGGCAGAGGATGCCCAAGTGACTAGCTCTTGTAAAAATCTTGAGTGACCGTCTCTGCTAACAGTTCACCTACATTGAATTTAGCTTGTTCTGCATCTCCACTGGAAGGGGACTCCTGGTCACTTATACCTGGCTTTCTCTGGTTTGGTTTTGTTAAGTTGGGGTCACTCAATGTAGCCCTGACTGTCCTAGAACTCAATATGTAGGCCAGGCTAGCCCTGATCTCCAGAGATCCACCTACTTCTGCCTCCTGAGCGCTTGGATTAAAAGCGTGTGCCACCATGCCTGCTTGGCTCCCCGTGAACTTTGACATTTGTATATTTTACCCTGCTCATTCTGCTTGGTATTCTTGTGATAAGTCATTGTCACAAGTCTTCTTAGGGAATCACCAAATCTGTAACTGCAGTGTTCGAAATGCTGAAGCAGGAGGATCAACATGTTCAAGGTAAGCCTGTACACACAGTGGTTTTGAGAGCCCTGATAAACCTAGCCAGGAGCTTTGGGACCAAACTATCATTTCTCCCCTGGATTTCAAATCAAAGCTAAACTGGAATTCCTTTGATTTGGTGTGGTAGGGTTGGATCTCCCACACTGCATTAGAAGGTTTATTTGCAGTTCTACGCATCTGACTAATTTAAAATGAGAGAGACATATTAGCTAATGAGCACAATTCAGCTGGAATGTTTTGAAACATTAAATCTGGGTCTTTGCAGGGGCTGAGTGAGATGAGTCATGGGACTCATTACAACGAGAGAACGTGGACTAAGGCTGCTGTACGGCTTCTGGCTTGATTTGCTTGTATACACCCTTCTATAGCACATATCCCCGAACACTTCAACAACTGGCTCCTAATTATCTTTAACTTCTGAAGCTAATGGACATCCGCTACTTAGTGAAGACTGAACTCTTTAGTCACTGTATTCTTTCAATCCAAGATTCCAATTTTGATGAACTCATACAAACTATGATAAACTTTCTTACAAGAACACAGGCAAGTGTGTGTATGTACTGCTTATATATGATTTTATCATGCCTAGAGACTCTGTGAAGGCCAATGCTGGACTAGTTCCCAACTCTGTCCAATAGAACTTTCTGGAAGGACAGAAACATTCTACCGCTGTGCTGTCAACATGGTGGCTAAGAGTAACCTGGCTGCTGACCATCACAGATGTGGCTGGTGTCTGAAGAAGAAAATCACTTTTGGTAGTAGATAAGGAAAGGGCTGTGCCTGGAAGTCACTGAGTCTTCAACAGTGTGGCATGAGAACAATCTCTGTTTCCCAGTCTCCTAGGCTAGGGCACAGCATAATACATTTTTCCCCCCGAGAAAGGATTTTGCTACATAGTCCTGGCTGTCCTGGAACTCGCCCTGTAGACCAGGCTGGCTTCGAAGTCAGAGATTGCCCTGCCACTGCCTCCCAAATACTGGGATTGAGGATGTGCGTCACCACATTCAGCTGAGTCTAAAAGAGTTAAAGAAACTTAAGCTCTAATGCTCTCCACTTCCCCTACAAACTTCAGGGTAAGGGACCACAAGGAAGTTGTCAAAATGGACCAGATTCCTCTGATGATTTAGGACTGACAAATCCATCCTCACTGCTTGTATAACAGGACAACCTTTGCTCTCCTTGGGATATTTCTCAACCCCTCACAGTTTGCATCACCTTTCCCTCCAAGTCCCTATTTTTAAGTCCTTACTCTAAGCCATACCCTCCCCACTGCCCACAAACTCCATGTTAATCTGTTTATCTATATGTTTATAAACTAATCTGTTACCAGTTTATTTCATAAACTAACATTATTCATCTTTCAGAAGGAAAAGAAAAACACAAACTTTCCTACCAGATGTCATGGCAAGGTGTTGGGGACAGGACATGACTCCCATGCCCTTCTGCTGTGCCCCCCCACCCCCCGTAGCTCTCAAACCCTGAGTGAGGTTGTATGGAGGTAGAGAGGTATGACTGACCGACTGTTGGTCATTGGCCATCAGCTGACTTTTAGCCCTTCCTTCCACAGGAGGAGCTCTGAGCTCCAATCTGAGGCAAATAGAACCCCACCCAGTGCTGTCTGAGGATTTTCCGTATATCACTTCATTGACACAAACTCGGGAAGGTTGACTGGTGCTTGTTGTGACTAGCAAAGGACTCTCACCACTGTAACCACGGAGCTGCACAGCTTAAAAGGCCAAATATTCCGATATAATAGTCTTATTTCTGTAGCCTTATGACATTTTAAGGGGTCAGGGAGAAGGGACTGGAGAGGTCGGCAAGAGGATCACGAGTTCTAGGCCAGTCTGGGTGAGACTGTTTCAGGAAATCAAAATGCAAAGAAAATGGAATAGTATTTGCACATAATGCAAACAAGTGCTATATTTCAAACTCTCTCTAAACAAATCAAAACACTTACCACCAGGTAAATACTATATAGACAGTTGCTATGCTGTGGACTTAGAGAATAAGTATGTACATATTCAGTGTGGATGCAATCTATTTTTTTTTTAATATTTCTGACCCATGGTTGGTTGCAACCCAAGATGAGGAAGTCACAGATGCAGGGGGCAGGGGTGTCACACAGCACACTCATTTTTAAGGACTGATATCTATTTGGATTTTTCATGTATGCAGTATCTTGGCACAACTGGGTTTTTATGACAGGATTAAACTTACAAACTAACCAACTCAAAAACAATATGGTTCACTTACTGTTGCTGCCTCTTCCAGGGCCTGTTTGTTTCCTCCAAGGGCTTGAAAAAGAACATCATATTTAGTTACTATTAGGTCTGAATGATGAATTGTCTTTCCCAGTACTATCCATTATCTTTCTCAAACTGATCGGTGAAGCCTTGGATCTAGCACTGCCTTTCACAATCTTTCTTCCAGTTTGACCCTCATTGCTGTAGCTAGTTATTCTCCATCTGTGTCCTCAGAGTTCCTGTTGTTCTCCAAATGTGTAGCTGTCCCCACGACCCAGTGCTTTGATACAAAGTACTTCTTCTGCTCAGTACTTCTCTGTACCCTACAAATTTCTACTCATTCTTTAAAGCTCAGCTCAAATGCCACACTCAAACCGTTAATTTTTCTACTATAATAGACTGCTTCAAAGTGTAAACACACACGTACATAGCATAGCAAGTTACTCAAAAGCTACTAAAGCTATTTAGTTGTCTACTCCTGCCTGAACTGGACTCCAGAGATGATATCCTTTGGTCCTGGTAAGAACCTGGCACAGTAAATGTCAGGCTAAAAAGATCTTTGTTAGATCCAGATGTAGAATGAGAACTTAGGTTAGCTCCTCTTATTAGAAATCCTCCTGAATCCTTCCTCTGTATAAAGTTAAGATCTTGGGCCTTATAAAAAGAATGTGCCAAGGGTTCAAATAGACTCGGCCTCTAAATATGCAAGCCTGAGTAAAGTCTCTCTCTGTATCCTAACCTTATCATGCTAAAACTGGTCTACTGTCTGGCATGGTGGCACATGCCTTGAATACCAGAACTTGGGAGTCAGAGGCAGGTAGATCTCAAGTGTGTTCAAGGCCACTTTGGTCTACCTAAGAGAGGTCCATGACAGCCAGGGCCACAAAGGGACCCTGTCTCAAAAACAAAACCCAAACTGGCTTACTATTATGATTAATTTGCACTTATTGGCTACTACTCCCATCTTTCTTGTAGTATTTAAAATTCTAATTCTATATAATCCCCCCCCAAGAAAGGGTTTCTCGGTGTAGCCCTGGCTGTCCTGGAGCTCACTCTGTAGACCAGGCATATGCCACTATCACCCAGCTCTATATGAATTTTTAAAAGACCCTTCTCCACTAACCTATAAGCTTCTAGTGTGGAGACAGTGTCTGCTTTATTCCTTACTGCATCTTTAGTACTCAGTATAGTGACTAATGTTTAACTTTGTAGAAATGAATGAGCATGTGGGTTAATACAGCATATCAGAAGAATCACGGCTCCTGTGAGTAAAAAAACACGCACTTCCGCCCAGGAAGAAAGAGACACACCGGCAGCTATCAGTGGTGAGGAAAAGGGAGTGAGTGACAGCTACCTAATGGGTGAGAGAGAACAATGCCTCCACGTTGCACTGAAGTCTAACAAGTGGTGGGAAGGGGGTGGGATTTTTCTCTGGTCAGAAAAACACTCCTGTCTTTGCAGTTCACAAGTGACTTGCTCATTTTTAAACTGGCGATTTCCATACGAAAGAGCTGTTTAAGGATACTGTTCTAATTGAGCTCTGACAAAACCAAATCATTTTTTCTCAATTTATTCATTCATTTTCAAAAGTCTGAGTATACACAAGTATTTCCTGGTGTGTGAAAATTATGTGAAATTGACATTCCGTGTGCCCAGAAATAAAATTCAGCATGACTCCTTTGGAACTATAACAGAAATCCAGTTCCAGAAATCTAAAATATTTGTTATCTGGCCTATTAAGAGAAAAGGTTTGCCTACCCATGGGCTGGATGACAGACCCGGGTGAGACTGAGCAATAGGGTGGATTTAGATCACAACCCCCCCTCCCCTAAATATGGGTGTGTCTCCCCAACCCTCTCCTTGGAGAGAGAGAGAGAGAGAGAGAGAGAGAGAGAGAGAGAGAGAGAG
>LOJH01022338.1:3765-19938 GCA_001685095.1 Ellobius talpinus
ACTCACAGAGATCCACCTGCCTCTGCCTCCAGAGTGCTGGGATTAAAGGCGTGCTCCACCACTGCCCGAATCTCTCCTTTCTTAGAAAGAGTATGTTCTTCTCTCTGAGAGTTTAATAATTTCATGAGCATGTACTAAAAACTTGTGATGGGCAAGGAATTGTGGGAGGTTTTTAACTGAGTCAGAAACATGTCAACAAACAATCAAAATCTATAATGGGAGCATGGAATCTTGTAGCAGTCACTAAGTATTGAGGGTGGAATGAGGAAAGGAAGATGAATAAAGTGAGGAATCTCTACCAGTCTGAAGGTGACAGCTTTTAAACTGGACCCAGAGAGACAGAGCAACCTTTCCAGCAGCAAGCTGTTGAGAACGCATCAGAGAAAGGGAAGCAGAATGTATATACTGGCAGCAAATGGTTTTGCTCCCAAGAGTCTTGGAGCATACTCAAGGATGGGAAGACAAGCTAGAATCAGGCTTAAGGAAGGACCTGAGTGCTGGCTGAAGAGTTCTCAAAGAAATGCAGGGTCGTTGAGGTTTGGTGGTAGGAAAGTGTAATGACTTGTCTCATCAGGACACACCCTTAATACAAAGAGTTCACTGGCTGGCTTTCCATTGAGACTATTCAGATTCTCTTTGGCCCAATTTTAATATAATAAAATTGTTTGTTCAAGACCAAGGACTTGCTATGCCCTAGTACAGGGGACTGAACCCAGGGCTTTGCACATGCTAGTCAAATGTTCTTCTACTCTACTGCTAGACTTTGTTGGGATTTTTATTTTAGACAGTTTTACTGAGTTGCCCAAGCTAGCCTTGAACTCACTCTGAGGTCCAATCAGACCATGAAGTTGCAATCTTTCGACTTCAGTCTCTCAAGTAGTTGAGAGCACAAGCCTGCATTAGTCTAAAAACTATTAAAGCCATTTAAAAGTCCTCAAAAATGTACAAGGAAATAGGAGGGTAGAAAAGGGCAGGATTATAAAAATCCAAAACAAGTTGGATGTTACTCACTGTGCTTTGCATTGACAATGTTGTGAACCTGGCTACTGCCAATAAGGGAATCTGAAGATCTGCATTTTCTGATTCCTTTAGAGAAGTGAACTGCGCTGGTTTAACTGATATCTATTTCAAAAACAGTAGTGCTAAAAGCAAAATAATTATGATGCCCAGCTGTGACATAAAATCAGTATTAGAGACCTGTTCCTGGAGGAAATCTAGGTATGGGGGCTTTGGGACTGTTTGTCTGAGGACACTATGACTGGAAAGAGGCATAGCCGGGGCTGTGGTCAAACCAGCACGCATCCTATTTGCCTCCTAAGCTAATGCACATGTATCCTTACAAGCAGCAGGTCTTTCAAAGCTCCTGGGGTGCATTCCATTGAGAGTACACAGCACTTTATGTTTGTTAAATGGAATCTTTTCCAGGATTGAAAATTTGTAAAATTCAAGGGCCTTTGTTTTATTCTTATTGTTCTGAGGAAGAGTCTTGCTACATATATAATATATCCCAGGCAGGCCTAGAACTCACTACAGAGCTCAGGACAGTTTAACTGCAAATCTCCTGCCTCACCCTCCCAAGTGCTGCTGTTACAGATGTGTCATCACGGTCTGTTTCCAAGTGATTACTTTTAATAATAATCAATGATGACTAAGACTCCAACCAGAATCATACGTCATCTGCATATGACAGTCAGCAAACACACTGACCCAAGACAGCTTTAAAAACGTCTGTTTCTGAAACTAAGGAAAAATACCTTATACAAACTAAGTCAGAAGGTGGACAGGAAAAAACTTGGCCAGAGTGCAGGGAGCTACAATGCTGGCTGTGGAGAGCTGTTTTCAGTCTCTCTCTTGCTCTCTCCCCCACACCCCTGCACCCCCCCACACCCCACATGCATGCCTGGTTCCTACGGAAGCCAGAGAAGGGCATCAGATCCCCAGGAACTAGAGTTTTAGGATACTATAAGCCACCATGTGGGTGCTGGGAATCGAACCCAGTTCCTCTACAAGATCAGCAATCTCTCCAGCACTCCCTCATTCTCCTACTCTCTTATGTTGCCTATCTTCACATATGTTAAGGCTTCATTAATTTCAACCCATTAAAAAAGTAACCTGAAATTTTAACAAGGCTATATAAAAATACTTAAAAGATATGGCTCAAAAATATTGAGCAATCATTAGATGTTCAAACCACTGTAACTAGAATTGACATTAAACTCCTATTTTTCTATACGAATATAATTACATTTTCAAAACGTACTTTCTTGGTACAGTCAGATAGGTTGGTGGGATTTGAATTCAATGTCCAGGACCCACATGGTGGAAAGAGAACTAACTCTCACAGCTTATCTTTTGACTGCCACATGTGTGTCAAGGTATGCATTGCTTATACACATACAAATAAGTAATAAAAAACAGTAATGGAAATGTTCAAGCAAAAGTTGGCTCAATCATGTGCCTGAGTAAGCTTAGATTACTCATATAATATTGGAGAACATATTTTTTTGTTTTTATTTTTCAAGACAGGGTTTTCTCTTTGTAACTACCCTGGCTATCCTGGGTCAAGATTTGTAGACCAGGCTGGCCTCAAAATCAGAGACCTTCCTGCCTCTGCCTCTGGAGTGATGGGATTAAAGGCATGTGCCACCATGCCTGGCTGAGGATGATGTACTTATACCTAAGCATAGTTCTGCTCAACGGATTACAGAGGATAAAGGAAAATAAAATACAGCTTTAAAAAAATCTGAGGGCTAGAGAGATGCTTGAGAGCTGGAGAAATGGCTCAGAGGTTGACAGTATTGGCTGCTCTTCCAGAGGTCTTGAGTTCAATTCCCAGCAACCACATGGAGGCTCACAGCCATCAAAAACCAATAAGATCTGGTGCCTTTTTCTGGCCTGCCGGCATACATACTGGCAGAATACTGCATATATAGCGTGTAGACCTACATGCTGGCAGAATTCTGTATACATAATAAATAAACCTTAAAAAATCTAACTGAAGATATTAAGATGTATAAAGTTTAATGCAAAACCCAGCACATACGTCAAAATGATGGTATACATACAAATCTTATCACATGTTGCACACTGACCCAGGCTGTCACTGCCCCATTCAAAACTGCTTCCTCCATCTCCATCTGGACAGGAAGCGCTTCCCTACTCCTAGGCAGCACAGAGCTCTCAGACCCATGTCCCTGGCTGGACGGCAGACTGGGCAGATGTCCACCCAGGTGCCCACTGACCTGCTCCAGACTTGTTTTCAGCACCACTGGCTCATCTCTTGTTTTCTGTTCATCCGTTTTCCTTTTCCCCATTTCTGAATCCTCCTGCAGTACCTTGTGGATCTTATCTTCACAAGTTTTTTCTTCCTGTAACTTCTCTTCTCTCAGCTGAAAAATACAAATCACACAGAGACGTGGAGTTTTGAAAATCCCAGACTTGAAAACCTCTTTACTCTACAGACGAGACAAGTAGCAGCCTCCAGGGTGACTCTCATTAAACATGGCCACCCCAATTTTTGCATAAATCTGCTTTTACTTGGCTCTAGCTAAACATAGTTCATGGAGTAAGACTGAATTACTCTGCATTCATATTTTCCCAATACATTTTGTATATAAGTAAATATAATGAAAATGAATATATTGTGTACATACAGTTTAAGATGAGATTATGATTTTTAAATGATTTATTATCATTATTTACATCCCTATTGCAGTTTCTCCTTCCTCCCCTCCTCCTAGCCCCCCACCCGTTTCCCTACAGAAAAGAACAGGTCCCCCATGGATATCAACCAATCGTGGCATATCAAGTTGCAGTAGACCAGGCACCTCCCCTCATATTAAGGCTGGGCAAGGTGACCCAGTATGAGGAATGGGGTTCCAGAAGCTGGCAAGAGTGAGACAGCCTCTGTTCCCACTGTTGGGACCCCCACAGAAGACCAAGTTCACGTTGTAACACACATGCAGAGGGCCTAGGTCAGTCCCATGCAGGCTCCCTGGTTGTCGGTTTAGCATAGACAGATCTATTCACATAGGAAAAAAATAAAACCTAACCCTAAAAATCCTTACCCCATAAGTTACATATAATTGTACTGGGTGGGCCAGGAGAAGCACCGAAGCAGCTGCAAGAGCAAGTGAGTAGCTGGTTGGGTCTTATTAGCAACAAGAATGACTTCTCCCAGTTCCAACATCCTGCATTTTATGTTCATATCCTAGTCACAGGATAGGTCAACAAAGACACAAGACCTACGAGAAATCTAAGGCACACATATATGCTTCTCATTCGGGAAAGGCAGTGTTGCCTTATGAAACTAGAAGAGGAGGACTTAAAAACCCGGGCAATCTCAGGTCAACGGTTCATCTCTTATTTAGCTCACAATAGGGACCTCTGTGCCTTTCTCTGAGAAAACTATGGCTGGAAGTATTCTAAATAGTTGGCAGAGGATCTTGCTGTGCTCTTACAGTGTACCAAGCAGTCCTTTCTACTTTTATTTCATTTTTTACTGCTCGATGTTTTAATAAATTTAAATGAGATGATATATCCCAAGCACTGATATTTATAGTTTTCATTTCTTGTAAAAAAAGATAAAGCTAAAGAAAAAAGGATAGTTTAGGGGAGGTTATGGCTTATTTTTAATTAGTTAGTGAATTATTTATTTTGTGTGCACATTTGCACCAATGAGCAGGAGCATGCAAGCACGCCATGATGTACACGTGGTTGAGGACAACATAGATGAGCTGGTTTTCTCCTCCTACCAGGTGGGTCCCAGGTTCACACTAAGGGGTCGGGCCTGGCAGCACGTGTTTTCACTCACTGGGTCATCTCACTGGCCCTTGTTTTACAACAGAAGGGCTCACTATGTAGCTCAGGCTAGCTTTGAGCTCGGTGTTCCTCCTTTGGTTTCCCAAGAGCTGGCATTACAGGCTTGCACCATCACACCAAGTTAAAACATACTTTTGATAGGCAGTTGTATCTAGGTTTAAATAATAATAGTCCACAGTAACACAAGCTTTATGGTTATAAAGCCTGCTTAGTCTTATTTTTCAGATTTCTATGGATCTCCTCTAAGGCTGGCTAGTCTCTAAGACACTGAACCTGCTTCGGGTGGTTATATATAAGCAGAAACTACCACAGACAATGTTATGCAAGGAGATTCAAATGAAACAGACTCCCAGCTCCACCCAATCCAAATGAGACCATATAGGAAGAAGAGGAAATCCACAAACAGGAAACAAAACTGATGTCAGTGATCACAGCCCACAGGGAGGAATTCATGTCTTCTATAACCGAGCACAGCCCACACAGATGGGCATTTACTTTTCAGGGATACAGAGGCAAATTGGCCCCAAAGTGATCAGGTTTAGCCTTTCAGTAATTGTTATTTGCTGTGTGCCAGGAACTGAGCTAAGACCTCAGCCTCTGTGTCCATGACATTTGTAAAGTTTCCCACGTTTCACTCACACCTGTAAGACTCCATGAAAGGATCTAACAGTTTTAGGTAGCATATGGAGGCCTGAGGATAATGTGTCTAACGGCCATGTTGAAGCAACAGACTGTCTCCACAGGATTTACCCTGCTCATAACTTCATTGGTATGTGTGGCTATAACTTTGGTGTTGAGTAAGTGAACACAAGAGGTTCCCTGAGTGTAAGGAAGCACCCTAGTAAACTAGTTGTACTTAAGAAGTGGGCTGTGGGAAGTCCAGCCTATAGGTGTGCCCTGGACCAATTCCTTACCCAAAAGTAACCACAATCTTGGTTTCTAATACTTTAACAAAAATCACTTTTTCCTTTTTTTTTAATTCTCTTATATATTACATCCCAATCAGTTTCCCCTCCTTCTACTCCTCTCGCGGCAACCCCATCTCCCTGTTCCCCAGATCTACTCCTCCTCCATTTCACTTCAGAATAGAGCACCTCCCAGGCAATCAACCAAACATGGCACAACAAATTATAGTAAGACCAGACATATTAAGGCTGGTCGAGGCGACCAAGTTGGTGGAAAGGGGCCCCAAGAGCAGGTAGAAGTCAGAGACACCCTGTTCCCAGAGTCCCGCAAGAACACCATGCTACACAACCATAATATATATACAGCAGACCTAGCTCAGACCCATACAGAGGTCATGACTGTCACTTCAGTCTCTGTGAGCTTAGTTGATTCTGTGGGCCAAGTTCTCATGGTATCCTCAACCCCTCTGGCTCCTATAATCCTTTCTCCTCCTTTCCTGTGGGATTCCCCTGGCTCCACCTATTGTTTGACTATGGGTCTCTGCTGCTGGACGATGCCTCTCTGCTGACAATCGAGCTAGGTACTGATCTATGAGTATAGCAGAGCATCATTAGGAATCATTTCATTTTTTTTTAATTTTGTTTTGTTTTGTTTTTGCCAGTCCTGTTTGGTTCTATCAAAAATCATTTTATACGACTTGCTTTTTGGTAGGCTGGGGGCAGCATCTTACTTTAAAGCCCAAGATGGCCTTGAACTCTCCAGCCTACTGCCTCAGTTTCTCAAATGCTGGGAGTATAGGCATTTGCTACTATAGTTGGTCTAGTTTTGAATTTTACATACATGGAGTTTTATGCTTTTTGACTATAATCATTCATGATCACTCTGTGAAACTTATCTCTGTGTGTTCCTTCTCATTTTTTTGTATTCTATTATTTGGTTTTAAAATAATTTAACCATTCTGTTATTTATAGATAGCTAGAGACATTCTATTCTGTGGCTATTTAGAAATAAGCTGATATTCTCGACTACTTACCTAGGCATATGCGTACCACAGAATAGTATCTAGAGAAACTGTGAGTCATAAGACATGGGCATGCTGCCAGCTTTTCAAGCTGGTTATCAAACTACACTCCCACCTGCAGCCCCTCCATGTAGGAGGACAACAGTCGCTCCAGATTCCCTACCACTCGGTGCTCTATTTTTGCCATCCTGTGGGTTGGTACTGCATGAGGACTCTAATCTGCATTCTTCTGAGAAGAGCCATGCAGAGCACCTTTCCTGAGCTCACTGCTTGCACACCCTTTTCTCAGCATGGATATTCACATCTCTGCCTTGCTAGTAAAGTTCCCTATATTCTCTGGATATGAGAATTGTCAGGATAAAATATGTACATACATATATCTACATATATGTTTGTGTGTTACAGCTTAAAGCATTCACCAAAAGTCCATGTGTTGAAATGTAACCCTCATATTTGCACACTAACAGTATGATGTCAGGACTCTGGGAGATCAGTCATGAGGGCGGGGTTTTCCTGCTCACATCAGTGACTCCTTAAGAGAGATGTGCTATGCTAGCACACTTGCTGTCTTAACGTGTATTAGTTACCTTTCTATGGCTGCGATAAAACACCACGACCAAGTCAACTTAAGAAGAGTTTATTTGGGTCTATGGTTAGAGTGGCGGGTGTCCATGATGGCAGAGCGGAGGCATGACAGCTGGAGGTGGAAACTGAGAGCTCACATCTTGAACCATTAGGGAGCAGGGCACTAGGAAAGGCATGGGTTTTTAAACCTCAAATCCTACCCCCAGTTACATACTCCTTCCAGCAATGCCCTGCCACCTAAGCATCCCCAAATAGCAGCACCAACTGGAGACCATCCATTCAAACACCCAAGACTAAGGGGACATCTCATTCAAGCCATCACACTGTGCAACACTTCTGTCATGTTACAACACGGAGTGACAGTCCTCACCAAGGATCATATTTATGGACTGTGCCACCTCCAAGTAATCCTGTCTTTATAAATTACCTAGTTTCTCAAAAGGCAATGGACTAAAAGTGAACTACAACATACCTATGCGTTCAGATACACAGGTTACTTTCTACACAGCCTAAACAGAAAATTTCAATTTGTACCACTGTTTAACTTTAATTGCATAGAGTGTTTTTTTCTGTTTCATTTGAGCATTCATTCTCACATACAATGAGGTCATGAGAATCCACTCCCTGAGTGTCCTGGAACTCACTATATGTACCAGAATGGCCTTGAACTCACAAAGTTCCTCCTGCCTTTGCTTCCTGAGTGCTGGAATTTAAAAGCATGCACCACCATGACTGATTTCTTTTTTCAATCAACCATGTTAGAGCTGAAGAGATGGCTCAGTGGTGGTGAACAGTGCTTGCTGCAATTTCCAGCACCCCTGACAGGCAGCTCACAACTGCCTGTAAGTCCAGCTCCATAAAATAAAACAGCCCTCTGGCCTCTGTGGGTACCTGAACACACATGCACACATTACATACACCTACACATAAGTACGAGAAAAAAATCTTTTTCAAAAAAATCACTATATTAAGGAATAATCTATAGGACATGAAGAAGACTTGAAAAGTTGAAGTTCAATGGGTTTGACAAATATATATATATATATATACACATCCATGTTACCATTTCACTAATCAAGATACAGACAACTTCCACCACTTACAAAGCCTCTTTGACTCTTTGAGCTCATCAGTAATCTCCCACCTATTCAGTCTTGGAGAATCATCAACCTGACTACTATTACCATTATCTATTATAGACTAGTTTTGCCAATTATAAAATTATAGCACTTGAAGACAGCAAAGACAACTCAGCCAGGAAGGCACTTGCCATGCAAACATGAGGACCTATATTCTACAACCCTTGTAAAAGGTCAGTATGTTGGCCTATATTTGTAATCCCAGAACTGGGAGGCAGACACAGAAGGAGACCATGGGACTTGCTGGCCAGCCTGTCTCTCCTAACTGGTGATGTCTAGGTCCCACTGAGAGACTCAACTCAAAACAAGGTAGACAGCACCTAAAGAATACGTTCATGGTCATCCTCTGGCCTCAACATGCATGTACACACACACACACACACACGCAACCCTACAATTCCCTATGTCAATTGTTCATTCAATTTGTTTTTGAGACTTATTTATATAACTGGGTTTGTAATTATATATTCTTTTATATTAGTAAGACTTACTTCACTGCATGAACATACCCACTTTTAAATTTTACTCAAATATTAAAGAGTGCAGGTTAAAATATATAAGCTACTGCTAAAACGCTTTCCATGGAGGGTACATTGCTGTAAAGTTCCACCTTCAAGGCAGGAAGTTCCAGTTCTTCCAAATGCTTACATTCTTACATTTTGTCTTTCCACCAATGGGAGAGGAGGTAAGGTGCTGCCTCTGTGGTTTTAATTAGTATTTCCCTGATGGGTAATTATGCTGTCTTTTCATGTCCTTAATAGGCTATGTTCTTTTGTGAAATGTCTGTTCAAACCTTTTCCCTTTTATGATTTTATTTACTTATTATTTTATTAGCATGTTCAAGAATTTCTGATCTATTCTAGATACAAGTTCACTGTTAGATATACATTCTGAGAATAAAATCTTCTAATCTTTCTTTTAACTTTTTATTTCCTTAATAACAGATTTGAAGAACAAGGTTTGTGGGGTTTATTTTGCTTTTACTTTCAGAAAAAAATCAATATATTGGTTGGCTTATTTAGGGTTGCTATTGTTATGATGAAACACCATAAGCAAATGCAACTTGGGAGGGAAATTCACATATTAGTAAATAGTAAAAGCAGGATTTGAAATAGGGCAGTTGGCTTTCCAATATTGCCTTTCAGCTTAGGTTAATATTAACTGTATAATACAAGTCATTTGAAAAATA
Organism: Ellobius talpinus; assembly: GCA_001685095.1. NCBI lineage: Eukaryota > Metazoa > Chordata > Mammalia > Rodentia > Cricetidae > Ellobius > Ellobius talpinus. The sequence goes on from LOJH01022338.1 coordinate 13,427, forward strand.
TTTGCATTTTTAATATTTATTTATTTATTATGTATACAATATTCTGTCTCTGTGTGTGCCTACAGGCCAGAAGAGGCACCAGATCTCATTACAGATGGTTGTGAGCCACTATGTGGTTGCTGGGAATTGAATTCAGGATCTTTGGAAGAGCCTGAGTTCATCTGAGCCATCTCTCCAGCCCCCAATATTTGCATTTTTTAAAAGTCTGAGATAAACAAGCAGATTCTTAATTTAAAAAAAGGGTCAGTAAACTGGGCATGGTGGCACACATCTTCAATCTCAGCACTCAGAGCCAGAGACAGACAGATCTCTATGAGTTAGAGGCCAGCCTAGTCTACGCATTAAGTTCCAGGCCAGCCGTGGATATACAGAGAGAACGTCTCCAAAAAAAAGTGAGACTTTTAAATGTATGTTTTAAAAGGGCTGTAAAGATAGCTCATCTTAGCTTTACCCCTCACCTGAAGGGAGTGGTCCAAGTGGCCAGGACAAACCACCTTCTCTACAGCCCAGACCCACATCCTGAACCTTGGGTCGGCCCACCCTAACATCTACTATATCTATGACCTGTTAGAGTGCGTGGAGGGATAATCCACAGGATCTCCATGAATTGGGGCAACAGCAGGATGTCTAAGGAGTTTCAGTGAGGGTCCATGATGATGGTGTGCCAGAGGCCTTGAACCAGACTAATGACTCAATGCAATGACATTTGCGGGTGGGGCTGATGGACAAAAGGGTACACTGTGTGACACACTGCAGCTCCCAATGCCACTAGGATGGATGAAGAGGTGTAGGAAAGATGGAGGAGGGAAGTAGTTATTTTGCTTTAAATTAATGTTGGGGGAGGTCATGCTTCAAGGGTAAGGGGCAGACATGGAGGAACTGGGAGGTAAGCAGGATTGGAGTGCATGATGTGAAATTCCCAAAGAATCAATAAAGAATTATGAGCCTATGGGGCCATTTTCATTCAATTAACATTCCATTCCCTGGGCCCCATAGGTTTACGGCTATATCATAGCACAAAATGCATTCAGTTCAATTTACAAAAGTCTCCATAGTCTATAATAATCTCAGCATCGTTTAAAAATCGAAAGTTTGTCAAAGTCTCTTTTGAGATTCATGCAATCTCTTAACTGTAATCCTCTGTAAAATCAAAATCAAAAAGTAGATCACATACTTCCAACATATAATGGCACAGGATATATATATATATTACCATCCCAAATGTAGGGAAGGGAGCATAGTGAGGAAATACTGGACCAAAGCAGGACTAAAAGCCAGCTGGGCAAACTCCTTCAGTTCTCCACTCCTTTCAGTTCTGTTAACTGCAACACAATTCTCTCTTTCGGGCTAGTTCTACTTCCTGTTAGCAGCTCTCGTTGGCACATATCACATGGCTCTGGTATCTCCAACATTTTGGAGTCTTCAGGCAATCCAAGATTCACCTTTACAGCTTCATACAATGGCGTCTCTCAGCCTCCATGCAGGGACACCCCTGACACATGTCTGGCTTTGGTGGCTTTCCTTAGCTGTGGAGGAAGATTCTATAAAGCCTTTCTTCTATCTTTGACTTTAAAGCCAGAACAATGTGGCCTCAGCTGCCAAGTTCTGGTGCTTTCTGGGGCTGGAACACGGCCTCCTCGTTCAATTACATCTTCACCAGCTTTCTGTCTTCAATGGTTCCTTCACTGCCTAAGCTTGGCTTCCGGAAACTGAATCTGCAGACCAGGTCTGCTTGCTGTCTCCTGAGTACTGGAGTTAAAGGCATGTGCCGCCACGCCTTGACCTAAACTGTTCTTCAATTCCTTTTCACAAACTGGAAGCTTAGCTGGGTGGGGTCTGGCCCTGATCAGAGTCATCACTCCATTTATTCTTTTTGGCATCAGGCTTTTCTTTAAACTTCTTCCTGGTGCTCCTTTTCTCTTCAAACTTTATATTTTGAATTTTCCCTTGCTCAGCTTGCTCCTTTTCATTATAGATCTGCTTAAGACTGGCCACTAATAACCAAGCAACACAGCTAATGCCAGGCTGTTTTGAAATGTCCTCTGCCAAAGCTGTTAATCCAAACTCTTCAATTTAGCTTCAGACAGTTTTTTGTTTTGTTTTGTTTTGTTTTGTATTTTTGCTTTTTGGACAAGGGCAGAAAGTAGCCAGGGTCTCCAGGCCACATATTAATAGTCTTCTGTGAAACTCTTGAGCTGGGCCCCCATAGTTCAAATTATCTTGAACCACTAGGATGGCCCTTTAAGCCCTACTTAAAACATTTAAATGCTTTTCTAACCCAAAGTTCAAAGTCCAAATTCCTCCAAACAAAAGCATCATAGGCCTATCACAGCAATACCCCAGTCCCTGATACCAACTTCTGTCTTAGGGTTTTATTGCTGTGATGAGACACACTATAACCACAGCAATTTTTTTTTCAAGACAGGGTCTCTCTGTAGCTTTGGTGTCTGTCCTGGAACTAGCTCTTGTAGACTAGGGTGGCCTCAAACTCACTGAGATCCTCCTGCCTCTGCCTCCAGAGTGCTGGGATTAAAGGTGTAAGCTCATAGCGACTTTCATAAAGGAAATTATTTAATTGGGACTGGTTTACAGTTCAGAGGTGTAGTCTATTATCGTCATGGTGGGAAGCATGACGGCATGCAGACAGACATGGTGCTAGAGAAGGAGCTGAGAGTCCTACATCTGGGTTCACAGACAACAGGAAGAGACCAAGAGACACTAGGCCTGAATTGAGCTTCTAGTGACACACTTCCTCAAACACCACTACACCTCCCAATAGTGCCAGTCCCTATGAGCCAATGGGGCCATTTTCATTCAAAGTACTAAAAGTCTAATTAAGCAGATAGTTTAACAAAGTATTTTTATTTATACTAGAGGCTAAATAGTTACAGACAGATGATTCCTCTGTTTGGTTTGCAAGTAACATTGAGATGATTTTATTTAAATTATTCTCTAAGCCATAATAACAATTATATTAATATAGTAATCTTATAAGTATTGATCCTGTCTCATAAATATGAAAGTAGAAAGGCAAAAATATCACATTTCATAAATAACTTGAATACTTGTTACTCTAAATCTGATCACACTCTGAATGTCTTGTGTTATTTTATTTTTCTCCAAAAAGTACATTACTTGAAAAAGCTGTTCCCATCTGTGTAGTTGCAAGTTTAAGCACCCATCCTATAGAGACAGTCTTCCTTCATGTAGTGAGGATTAAAGTACACTCTTAGGGTTTTCTTTCCCTTGTACCAGGCATTTGCCTGTTCTCAGATCATAAGGCTCTGCACTATTTCTCTGTCTCTAGAAAGAACACCACCAGCACATGTCAGAAACGGGCATTTTCTCAAACAGTATGTAATGTTCTAGAGGAAAAAATAGCAGATAGAATAGACAAAAGAACACTAGAAATCTTAAAATGCATCCTGTCCTATCACAAGCCAAGGACATGGTTACATAAATCACTGTTCATACAGAAGAGGCTTTAGGATTAGATAACCAACAACTGAATAAACATTTATACTTAAAAACACTATAGAAAAAACTTTAAAATAGGCCAACAAGCTGCTGCTTCTGTAATATGATAGAACATGTTTTAAACTCCCTAGGTTGTTGCAAGTGTTTTCTAAAATAAGCAAAGAAACAGAAAATAAATAAGGGAAAAGCTAGTTTAAATTAGGTTATGACACAACATATATACAGCCAAATAGATTGAGTGAAATCACAATTAGACCACCATACCCTAGCTTCTCAACTTTACTCCTATGCTAGCAACCTTATCTTCCGCAGTTCTTTCTTGATATAAACCTGACAGCTCATTTTTTTCTCTATCCATTATGCCTTCAAGTCCCTTCTTTAATAAACCTAGATCCATGACCAAAGCCTTAATAACTACTGGGCACAGTGCCACATACCTATAATTTCACCTTCTTGGGAGGCTGAAGGCCTGAGTACAAGACCAACCTGGTCCACACACTAAGACTTGTACTTCAAAAACAAAGCAACAACATGCAACTCTAATAACTTCTTCCTTGTATCTATCTTCTAATCTACTGTACCCTTTCTAACAACTCTAATAACTTCTCCCTTGTATCTATCTTCTAATCTACTGTACCCTTTCTACCAAACTTTTAGACAAACTTTAACCGTGGTTTAACTTAAGATTACTTACTAGAAAAAGTATTCTAATTGGTCTATTTCTGTTGTATGAGGCAGATACTGCAAGTTTCCAGGCAGGATCTATGCTTTCTTTTCTTACAAAAGAAATCTTGATTTTACTCAGGAAATTCACATACCTGCTAAAATGCTATACTTCCCAGGCTCCCTACAACAGGGATCTGTGACATTAGAATTTACAATTCTGATGAGTCAGGGAAAGATCTTTCAAAGGACCCAATTCACTCAATAGATGTGGCTCTAGAAGGGTCACCTGTTCACACAAGGAAAACAGCACTCCTGGAGATATGTAAACAGAAAAACAAAGTAATTCACAGCCCTGAGTCATAGTACTGCTGTGCTCTGCCCTGAACTACCTGCCTTCCATGTTTGTGTGACCTGAGGATAATAAAGTCTTATTATCTTTAAAATAATGTTTTACTGGCATATTTAAGGTGCCCAGCATATCATAGGATACACAGATGGTAAGACAGTCAACACACTTAGATGAACTCACAGTCATTTTCTTTGTTTTTATGTCAAGAACAAAAGAAGAAAACCATTCTTACATACTGTGAGTTGTTATTTTAGTTTCTACTATTTACAATAAATACAATTCCTGACTTGTTGGCCTATTCTATTTCTAACATAGTAACAAGAGACACTTTAAACTTGTATGTAAGATTGCATTAGGCTCTTTACCAGGTTAACTACATCTTTGCCCTGGCCCTTTAACATCTCTCAACTCATTTCGTATAACCCTCACCTGCTTCCGTCCTGCTCACGTTTGTATGTTCAGACATACCGAAGCCCTTGTGCACTGACCACACCCAACTGCTGGTCCCTAGGCCTCTGCAGGGCACCTTCTCACACTTTACCTGATTTGCTTCTTTCAGGACGCAGTCTTGTCTCTGAAGTAACTTCCCTAACCCTCTTTCCAAAACTGCTCTAATGCTCCCTCCCATTGTTTTCTGACACTTCTGACTGCTTTACTATGTGAAATCATGGTTGCTTATTTATTGTCTTACCCCCCAAAAGGAATCTCCCTGAAGACAAGGACCTTGTGTGTCTTCTTCTACACTGTATCCCCAGTGATCATACCTGGTGCTCAATAAACACACTGAAGACTGTGTGTGTGTGTGTGTGTGTGTGTGTGTGCACATGGCTATATGGAAGAAGTGTCTAGCCAGCCATGCCCTTCCCACCATGAGTGAGCAATTGTAGTGCAGGGAGAGAAATAGGGAGGGTTGACATCAAAATTCTATAGGCCAATCTCAGACAATTAGTTGGAAATTAAAACAAACAAACAAACAAAAGCAACAGTTACAGGCTGAAGCTGGAGTTCAGTGGCAGAGTACATCCACCATGCCCTAACTTCAATCTCCAATACTGGAAAAAAAAAGATTATTATAACACAGTTGAAAGCTTCCCAAATAGTATTTTGTAATTAAGAGATTGTTTAAACTGCTCACTTAGGCTTATAAATAATTAGGTAATAATTCTGCATGTGGGCATTACTTTATAAAGGTAAATAATCTACTTAATCAGAATCAGGCATTGTCATAGAATAAAGGCAAGATGTGGTGATTGTTTTTCTCACAGTGAAAAATGATTAAAAGACGTGGCTCAAGGAGGAAAAGGTTCATTTTGTGTGACACTATGGAAGGATACAGTCACTCATGGCAGGAAGGGCCATGTGGTGACAGGCACATGTCCTACGGCCTCCATTACAATTCTCCTGGAGTACTTAGTGAAGTAAAAACTATAAAAATAACAGTAGTTACAAGTAATTAGAAGTGCTCACAAGGAAAACTAACACAAACAATTATTAGCAAGGGCTGTGCTAAGTGTCGAGAACATGTTTCTTGGTAGAGTGCAATAGCCCCTCTAAGTTAAACTTTCACCTGTGAAAAGACAACTCAAAAGATCTTAGTTAAGTTCACTTCTAGTGTGGCTTTAAATCTATAAGGGCTGTTATAAAGTAGTATAGAGAAAGACAGACTATGAAGAGTAAATTTTTAAACACCCAATGAATCAAAAGTAAGCATTCTTTAATGTCAATATTTCAGTTAACTTCAAGAAAATAAATGCCACGCTAATATGTACACTGTACCTTTCTTAGACATTCATACTCCTCACGAAGTTCTCCAGGCTTGCTCAATTTGATTGGTGCTCTGAATATAAACTCTGGAGGAAAAGGAAAATACTTTCAAATAGAGTTTTGTAAGAAGGAAGCATGACAATGTCCTACCGCTGACCACCACATTATAAATCACATTAAAAATTATGTTTTGTAAGCTGGACGGTGGTGGCGCACGCCTTTAATCCCAGCACTAGGGAGGCAGAGGCAGGCGGAT
>LOJH01022339.1:0-11135 GCA_001685095.1 Ellobius talpinus
CTCTGTGTGATTTCTTTGGGACTTAATGACTGTGGGAACCTGGCAGGACAGAAACCTCTGACAACAATGATCTAAAGAAAATAAAGTTATAGTGAGCAGAAGAAAATCTTCGTGCATGTGTATAGGTGGTATGTGTACACTTCTATGTGGGGGACCAGAGATCAACCTTGTCTGTTATTTCTCAGGAGCCATCACCTTATTATTTATTTTTTGATTGCACATATTTCTATGCAACTCTTCTTAAAGATTTATTTATTTATTATGTATACAGTGTTCTGCCCAGAAAAGTGCACCAGATCTCATAGATATCTGCAAGTCACTGTGTGGTTGCTGAGAATTGAACTCAAAACCTCCCAGAGAGCAGCCAGTGCTCTCAACCTCTGAGCCATCCTTCCATCCCCATCCACCTTAGTTTTTGAGAGAACACCTGAGATTGCTGATTAGGGAAGGATAGCTATCCAGCAAGCTACATGAACCCCCTGCTTATGCCTTCCCAATACTGAAATTGTGAGCACACCACCACATCCTGCTTTCTACAGTTCTGCTGGCAACTGAATTTGGGTCTCCATGATCCATTATTAGTAACCAAGTAACTCCCAGCCTCAAGAAAATCTAAATAGACAAAAGTAAACAAATAAAAGACAAACAGCAGGTAAATTTGAGAGTGGAAAAAATAGCACCAGTTATAAGACCTTCATTGAATAGGTTGGTTGGCAGAATGATATCACAAAAGGAAAGATAAAATGAACCAGAAGTTGAGTTGATTCTCGTAATCAGATCTGAAGGCAGCTTTCGTGGTTAGGTTAGGTGTTAGTCAAAGGTTTATTGCTTAAAATTGTTTGAGTATTGCGTTTCAGAAGTGGGAGAATCTCTGGGAAGTGGGGCCTATGAGAGGTTTTTAGGTCACTGGGAGCATGTGCTGGAATGGTATTGTGTACACTCACTTCTTTCACCCAGTTTCCAATATGTTTTCTCTCATGGTTGCCAGGCAACCCCACAGGAAGCCTCAGGCAGTGAACCCATCCAGTATTAGATTGGATGATAAAATGATCCAAAATAACCACATATTCTTTATAACTGAATTGTCATAGGTAATCAGAAGCTGGTTAAAACAGTGGCAGAGATGAGGGACCAGAGAAAGTAATCAGATCCTAGGAGGCTTGTGGACCATTACCACAATGTTACAAACGTACACAACTGAAGTTCTAACAGGAAATAACGGTGCCTGGTTCATTGACAACCATACCCTTAAGAGCAGGCAAAGCAAAGTTGCCAACTCAAGTTTCTCTATTAAGCAAAAATAGCTTCCACTGATCAAGTTGAAGTAAAATATTTTAAGATAGAAGAGAACCAAGTGAAATATTCTCCAGCGCTAGTACACTGTCAGACATGCTAAAGTTCCTCAGACTGAAGATAGGTGATGCCAAGTGGATGCTTACCACCTATAAAGGTAACAGTGAATCCACATAAATGGCTGTTTCCTTTTTAATTTATTTAAAGTACACAAGCATTTAAAAGTGATAGTTATGATGTTTTCATTGAAATTTAAAAGCTATGCATTTCAAACACAACATGACAACGTCAGTATGTAGAATATGAAGATACAGGGGCTTCATCTGTTGCTAGGTTGCAACATTTAATGTGAGGTGTAAGTAGTTTCTGTAAGAGAGTAAGAGGCTGAGGTTGGCAACATGGTACAGAGGCTGAAGGTGCTCACCACCAATTCTGATGGCTTAAGTTCCACCCCAAAGATCCACATAGTAGAAGGAAAGATTCAACCCCCGCAAGTTGTTGTCTGACCTCCACAGATACTAAAATGTTTTGAATATTTAATATTGAAATATTAAATATTCAAAAAGTTAGTGGATACACAAATCTGACTACAGAGATATCTGCATAGCATATGTATTTTCTTTGCACCATGCACAAGAGCTACACAATGGAACTAGCTTAGATGCCCACCAAAGGATGAATGGATGAATAGCAAATATCACACACACACACACACACACACACACATATACCATAGGCTTTTATTCACCACAAATAAGAATAATGTTGTGTCATTTTAAGGAAAATGCAGTAATCATGGGAGAGATCAGGATGAAAATAAAAGTGACTATTAAACTACTCAGGGACTGGAGAAGTGGGATGACAAAAAGGGAAACAGGATTAGAAAGTAAGGGATAAAACCAAAATACATTGTCTGAACTTATGGATGTGCCGTAAAAATCCCCTTTGTGAAAATCCATATGTAACAATAAAAACCTAAGGGAAAAGTGAAAAATAAAGGTTTTTATATATCAAAAAGTAAGACAATAGAATAATAATAAAACATATGCAATATGTGCTGATTATAGATGTACATTTAAAAAATACTTTGTATGTATATGTATATACATACATATATGCATACATGTGTATGGGGGCTTCTGCTGTAGTGGTCATGAGTGTAGCATTCAGTACTCCTAAAGATGACGTATACACCCAGAGGGAAAATTGGAGCCTTTATAATTATACAATTAATTCTTTAAGGACATTAATAATCATGAATATATATAAGCCTAATAACAGTGTTCTAAATGGATATCAATTAAAACATGACAATTCTGTGACAGAAATCTCCTGACAATATCACAAAAGACGTAGACTCCTCTGTCTTGGAAAATGAAGGACCCAATGTTGAAAAGTCAGAAAATACACAAACCTAATTCTATAAGCCACCATACCTTTGGTATTTATAGAACAGTCTATCACTAGGTATAAAATGCACATCCTTTTGATTGTACATGGTATGTCCATTACAACAGACTACATTCTAAATCACAAACTTTTTAATGTACAATAAGGGAAGCCTAATGATCTCTTAGAAAGATGAAAGAACATAAGCATGTAAGAAATACATCTATGACATCTAGAACACCAATATTTGTAAGTAAACAATACATATGGGTTATAGAAGAGATCAAAATGAAATTAGAAATTATATTGTTGGATAATAGTGAACATACAATATTTCAACATTTTGGGAGGTAGCCATCTAGTTATGCATGTGATTTTATTATAAAGCAGAAAAATTATCAATAATATATTTGTCAGAACAGGACCAGAAAAGTGTTAAGAATAGGCAAAAAGGAAGAAAATAACAATTATAATACCAAAAACATCCCAGTGAAATTGAAAGAGATATGTATAGACAATGTAATCAAAGGAAAATATGGGGTTTCTTTTAAAAAATTATATATATAACATATACAACACATAATATATGATATATACACCATAATACTATAAACACATAACATATTATATGGCACATATATGGAACTGATAGTTTTTGAAAAAGATTCATTTACTATTTATTATGCTTACATAATAGGAACACTAGGAGAGGGTGCCAGATCTCAATATAGATGGTTGTGAGCCACTATATTATATACAACATATATGATATATGATTATATATAATATATCAATTCCATATATATGGAGCTGATCTGGAATTGATCAGTTTTTAACAGTCTATATATGGTTGCATATATGTTACATGATATATAAATTCCACACACACACACACATATATATACATATATATATATATATATATATTTGATCAGTTTTTAACCAGATGAACTTAAAGGAGAAAAATAAACTTCCACCAAAGTAAACAATAAGAGGAAGGAGGAGGTTTTTACGAAAATACTGTACTTAAAACATTATTAAAGGGAAAAAAAGCCATCCTTGGCAATTTCCATCTTTGTATTGTGAGACTCTGTGTTCTGTGTAGCAACTCTGCTCTGGACTCATCCACAATAAATCTACCAGGAGAGTATCTTCAGTTCTCTGCAAACAACGCTCCAGGTCTCTTTGCATATTAGTTATGCAATATACTTAAACATAGACATGTACTTGCACATACACAGAAATATAGACACACATATGCATTCATACATACATATACATACATATACACCTAAATGCACATGTAACTCATATGAACACATACATACAAATAAAAACATACCATACATACTACATACATATATACATATATAAACATATATACACATACATACCCTCCACACAATTCATAGATACATATGTAAATACTGCTTGCACACGCACACACATATGCATATATTCACACACACACATATATATATATACACACAAACATATTTGCATAGACATATACACACATGTGCCATTGACACACCATCCTAAATTATGCATATACTCCCAATAGCCAGTGTAAGTCCGTAGAGCTCAATTTTAGAAACTTCTTTGAATGAAGAGCTTAGTGCTGTATTCCTCTGTGGCTTCCATTCACCTTAGGTTAGTTACCAATCCTGAATGTTAGAAGGATACCTTGACTCACTTCAAATAGGCAATTAAGCGGCTCAGGACTCAAATCAAGATATTTAGTGGATTTCCCCTAGCGTGAGACTCCAGGAGAAATGATTGGTAATGGCTCACCCTGGAATGAAGCCTTCGCAGGTGCTGATTACTTAGGAGGCAGAAGGTGTGAAAGGAATCAGGGCAGCAGACCCAAGTAGGAGAATGGGAAACTAGAAAAGGCAGGAGATCTTTGCAAGAAATGTGAAGCAAAGCCAGCAGGGAAGGTTGAAAGACAACGGCCAGCTTATGTGACTGACTGCCTGGCTTTTGGCTCCTTGTAATTCCTTCTTTCTGACATGGCAAGCATCCAAACAAGAGACAATAGCACAGTGACTGATTAACAGCATGTCAGGAGATAGATGCTGAATACATGGAGATTTTGCCTCAAAAAAAGCCTAGGTTAATGACGCAGATACCCAACTATTTCACATAACAGCCTCAGGTATCATGAAGGCAGGCAGTCATTGAAAGGAAACTCAACTGCATCACAGACTGACACATTAAAAACATGTTGTGGCCAAGTTCCTTGTGTTATGCAATCTTCCCCTATATTTGTCCTGTTATTGCAACAAAACATCCTGAGAAAAGCAACTTTTAAAAGGATGGATTTGCTTTGGCTCACAGCTTAAAACCACAGTCCATCACAAACAAAAGTTCATGGCGGCAGGCAGGTAAGGCAGTGGGTGAAGCTGTACCTGTGGGTAGGTAGCACCTAGAAATGGCTGCTTTCCTGTAGCTTGCTTTCTCCTTTTAATTTAGCCCAAAAGAACCCCGCCCACAGCATGGCACCACTCACATATAGCTTGGGGCTTTCCAGCTCAATTTGCCCAATGTAGAAACTCCCTCACAGACATACTCGGAGATTCGTTTCCATAGCGATTCTAATCTGTCGAGTTGACAACCAAGATTATCTATCACATTCCCAAAGCAATCCTCTGGTGAATTCAGGGATTTCATTTGACTCATAGGTTGCACATGCCCTGGGAGGAAAGACACCTCCCTTACTGTTTTAACAAGTTTCACCTCACAGGGAAAGCTGTGTACACCTCATTTCTCCTTGCTGTAGTTGCCAAAGCATATTACTGTAAGTGAAGGAGTCAGTGAGTGCAATTATTTGTGAATACCTTTGTTGCAAAGTGACTACCCATCATGGTCTGTGAAAGAAGTTACAGACACACAGAAGGATGCCACAGGTAGAGGGACCAGAGTGGGGGACAAGACCGAAGTGGTCAAGTGGTTAACATGAAACAACCTGCAGAGCACTAACTGTAATCAGATCTCCGTAAATCAGATTTTCAGGAATAGCTAAGTATATTTGGAGTGGAGAGCTTAGTGGACTGGACTGTGCTATAAAAAAAAATAACAGTATAATGAACTCTGGAGTATAAGACACAGGAAATCTAAGTCCAATAAACTTTTATTGAAATGCCATTGTTATTATTTAGATACTGAATGTACCTTCCAAGTCTTATATAACAATGAGATAGTGATCAGCCCATGATAGGATGGTGAGGTGATAAACAGTTTAAGAGCTGGTACGTAGCAGGAGGAACTAGGCAATGAAGAATGTGCCTTTGAATGGAATATCAGAATCCTAGCCTCTCTGTCTCTCTGTTTCTCAGACACCACGATGAGAGCATCTACTTTCCCCATGTAGGTTTGCAACCATGTACTATGCATGCACGTTTGCAGCCACGAACCATGCCTCCACAAGCCCCAGTGTGAAAAGAACAACCAATTATGCATTGAAACTTTTGAACCCTCGAGCTAAATTAAATCTTCTTTGCTTTTCTGTTATCTGTCTTTGGTATTTTGCCAGAGACAGAAAGCTACTAAGGTTTTCATATGAAAACCTTGTATGTGATAAGGAACCCTTAGATGCTTGTCATTTAATCAGGATGTTAGGGCCTCAATAATTATCTCGCTCTCTGAGCTAAGGACCAGCTTAATTAGTTGGGTTGATAATTCATGATGTAGGAAACAGCCACTGAGATAGAATTAGAAATGTAAAAGTCTCTGAAAAAACTTATAAAAGAAAAGGAATGGAAAAAGGATTAGTTGGGCAACAGAAGCCATCAGCCTACAATGTAGTTGGCAGAACCTCTACCAGGCTCCAGGAATGTAGGAACTCTAGAGCAGACTTGCTTGGCCAAAATGGAGCTGCTGAATGGCTGGTTTCCATGGACATGCCCTGATGGATCAACAGTTAGAGCACACCAGACACCAGTCCTCATGAGGAATTAGTCTGGAAGGGATATCAGAGAGGGTCCCCATTGTATCCAGCTATCAGTGACCCACAAATAAGACCCTGGACTCACCAACGTCAGATCCAAGGGCAGGGAAGAAGCAACGGTAGAGCTGATTTCCAATGTTCATCTCAAAGACAAAAGGAGGCTCTGACTGGTCTCTAGGAATCAAAATGGGGATGAACCAGAAGACTCAGAAGCACCATTCAGAGAAAACCCTAGCTCAGCACCACAGAGAAGGGCCTGTAAGGCTCTATATCAGTGATTCTCAACCTATAGGTCAAGACCCCTCCCCTGGGGGTCAAACAACCCTTTCACAGTGGTCACCTAAGACCATCGGAAAACACAGATATTTATATTAAGATTCAGAACAGTAGCAAAGTTACAGTTATGACGTAGCAATGAAAATAATTTTATGGTTGGGATCACCACAACATGAGATATTAAAGGGTTGCAGCATTAGGAAGGCTGAGAACCACTGGTATATATGGATGATAACTCTGGCCCCCTCAGTCAAATTCCCAAGCTGGAGTGCAACTGGTTTTCAAAGATGGGGCTATAGAAGTTCAAGTCCAAGAGCAATGTTATTGTATGGCTTGAAAAATTCACTTTTGTCTTCTTGAGTGAACCACATCATCCATGCCCATGCCTCTTTTCAGCCTACCCAGAATGAAACTCTTTGGGAAATTAGTTTCAGGGATCCCACAGAACTCATTAAACTGCAAGTGCCTCAGTTAGAGTGGGTGAGACATGACCCTTACTGTCACATCCCTTATACATGGTCCAAGTGTTGGGAGCTCTTGTGGAGTCAATAATACTAGCTAACACAAAACAAAATGTGGCCTCCTCTCTTCCTGGGTGAGACTTCCAAGGGATCTTGCGAATTCATACTGAGAAAATGTAGGGACTCCTTGGAGAGGCAACACAGGTTTCAGAATTCCCGGAGGAGTCACTTTCCTTTTTAAACCTTTCACAGTTGTGTAGAAAACACCCTGATCTTTGCCTGGCAATGTCTCCTAGGTTCAGACAAAGTCTTGCATAATCCCACAGCTAGGGGAAGGAGGTCATGGTAGGAAGGCCAAGCCAGAGTACTTAATCTTCTTTTCATCTACAATGTTAAGCAATAACTAAGAAGGTTGAAAGAGACACTTTAAAATGTCCTGAGTACAGATTGGACTGGTGGAAAATTAGAAATAAGACTTGTGTTTGGGGTTGAAATAACTGAAGCTCTGTAGTGTGACTGTTTTGTGTTATTTTAAAATGGGCGAATTCTTGCCTGTGTTTATTTTTAGAATGCTGGGGAAGACAGATGTGTATTACATATTGTGCTTGCTTTATTGATTGTAGTAAAAAATAACCCTTGGAAAATTACATAGATTCTTGCTGCCATAGAGGTGAAGATTTTCCTGTTTCCCACACATCAAGAGAGTTCAGGAGCCTAATGATGAGGAGCTATTCTCAACCACCTCCACATGGGGCCATAGCAAGACCCTAAGCCCTCACCTCTGCATTGTCCTTTCTCCTCTGGGTCAGTTATCCTCATTCTCTGCCATCCCACAAGCTTGTATTTAGGGCTTCTGTGTAATCACATGAATTATTCTATCCTTGTGCCTCCTTTTAACAATGAAAGAAACAGAAATTTTGAACGCAGACAGGAATGCCTACATCTTTTGATTATATTAGCACCCTCTGAACCTGGAGCTCGTCATTTCAGCTAGAATGACTGGCCAGCGAAGCCCCTGGTTGTGCCTGTTTTTGTCCTTCCATTTAGCACTGGAGTTATGGCCAAGCACTGCTACATCTTACTTTCACATCAGTTCTGGATCTGAACTCAGGTCATAACGATTGCACAGCAAGCACTTTACTCTCTGAGCTGTCTCCCCACCCCACCAAGCAAGCTTTTAATTCTCATTCTAGAGGCATATTCTGACTTCAGGACACGGTACTTTTAGTTGCTGCTGGTCACTAATGATATGAGTAGTAAGTTGTGGAAAGAAATCAAAATTGAAGGACGAAGTAGAAGAAAAGAAGACAGATTAGTCTAACAAAGAACATTCCCTAGATGACAAAAATCCATGGAATGCACAGCGCTAGCAAAAAAGGAAAGCCAAGTTGAAAGACAAACATGGTCAAATCCTGTGATAGATTACAAATGATAGCAAAAAATAATGATTGCTAAGGGTTGGTTTCATGTTTATGAATAGGCAGAAATAGGAGATTTTGGGAGCTCTAAGACTTTTCTATATGCAAACACATAACACAGTATATATTTTGAAAAGTCCACAGCACTATACAAGACCGTGAACCCTAGTGCAAACTGGGGACATAACGGATTAATGAAACATGCACACTGACATCAGGTTAGCAAAGCCACCTCCCAGATGTGCAGTGTGTGTATCAGGGGAGGGGAGAGCTGGTAGAAGCTCCATACATCTGCTTTTGTTCCCCTGTCGCCCTGTAACTGTTATAAACAAACCAGCCCAGGAAAATTGTGTATGTGCAGATGTCAACATTTACCCTGATGTTAGCATCCTTTGAAGAGGTCGCCTACTGAAATGTCCGAGTCATGGAGAATGCTTATGAATGGCCGTATATCCCGAACAAAGAACAAAGAGGAACGGCCTTGAGATGCATTTCCATTTTCCCCTATTCACTGAGGACAGCATGTTCATGCATTAAGTTGTGGGCAGATGGCGTGGTGACAGGCAGTGGGTATTCACAGGGGCAGGACTGAATCTCATTACACCCTAACAAGAAGCTCACAATGGGAACAATCACAACCAAGCCCGGCTAATCAGATACAAGAAAGCTGATTGGGGAGGGGGGCATTCTCATGCAATCTGAGAATGGTGACGATGGATACTGCTTTCATTTTATTTCCTTTGTTCCTTGAAGAGCTAAGTAAACCAAAGCAATTTAAAAACTAATTTCCAATTACATTACAGTTATTTTTATTATTGTGATTTCTCACAATATTTCTTCAGAGTGACTCTTTCCTGTACTTGCTTACATGCCCTATTCTATTTCTTGAGGTATTAAAAAAAACATTTAAACTGCTTTCTGCTCTTTTAGAGTAAAAGCAATAAAATGAAATGGGCTTTCAGCTAAGTCCCACGGTCATCAGCACACTCTCCCAATTTCACTATATACCAAATGCGCAGGCCTTAGCTTTAGTTTATAACATAAAATGAACATCGTAGGTTAGGTGTCACCTCTAAATGACCTACAACGTTAGCTAGTAGTCTCATATACTTTATAAAATTCACTAATCAAAAATAGGCACCCATGATAAACCTTTCTGGGAAACATTGAAAAATATACATTAGATAAAAAATGATTGAAATTTTAAAATATCTATAGGTATTTTGAAGTGACAATGCTGTTCCCCTTACTGTTCTGGGGCAGGGTGGAACTCAAGGAACTCTTTCACACATGAGAGATAGCATGCTTGATAACAGGAGAAATGCAAGTACCCTTAAGAGTCACGAATACAAAAGAAAGAAAATGAGTTAATGACCCTCGAGGGAGGTACAAGGAAGATGAATGTGTCTGTGTAAATGTGTTTCCAGCAGGAAATCAGAGCTAATGAAACCCAGAGGAGGATGACTGGATCTTAAAGTCAGAGCGTCAAGGGGCACCTGCTGTACACAGCGTGCAGAGGTGGGACGGAGAAGGGACAGGGACCAGTTTGTGTAAGAAAATACCAAAGCCTTTTGAGGCCAAGTGCAAAAATGTCATGTAAACTCATGCAAAATTTAGTTTCAAGGCATAGAACAGAGAGTCCAAAAGAAACGAAAGTCTCCTTGAAGGAGAAAAAAGAGCGAAGACTGGAAACTGGCATACAGCTTTCTCTGAAGGATTTAGGGAATGGCAGTGACCAAGACAGGATCGAGCTGCCATGTTTCTAAAATGAGAGGGCTCTGACCTGCAAAAATCAGATAATGATTAAAAGGCATCTGTGGACTGGAGGAATCCTATAGCCTTCCCCACTCATTCACCCACAGAAGCAGGAGGCAACCTTGCCGACTCTTTGCTGACTCCAGGGTCAAGGTGGCATGTGCTTACTTTAAATCCCAGTCATATTACTGAAGTGCTTTGGGCATAGGAAGCACATATGTTTTGTGAGTCATAAACAGAACCATACACATAGCAGAAAACTAGATTTTAGACCCATGGAGTTACTGTTGATCACTTGGAAAAAAGAGAAGCCAAGAAGGCCAAGGGTAGACACCATCAGAATTCTCAGACAAAGCCTTAGGTTGGCTGGGTTACAGTCCAAACTTATGAACATGCAAGAGACCAAGTCACCAAAATCAAAAAGAAGTATACCACAGGCACATGTGTAGAGTCATTCCTGCAGAAATTCCTGGTTCACATTGAAGAGAATCTCTAGAGAAACAGTTCTAAAAATCACTATGATTTGGGGGAAAGAGGCTAAGATTAAAAGAAAAGAAAGAAAGAAGGAAGGAAGGAAGGAAGGAAGGAAGGAAG
>LOJH01022340.1:5042-19340 GCA_001685095.1 Ellobius talpinus
ACAAGAAAACACAACAAAACCATATCCAAAAATAAAAAGAAAGAAAAATAAAAAACAAAACACCAAATAGTAACCAAATAAGAGTGTGTGTGTGTGAGCGCGCGTGCGCGCTCACACACACACACACACACACACACACACACAAAACAAAACCAACAACAACAACAAAAATCTCTGGAGTCCATTCTATGTTGATCAGCTACTTCTGAGCATGAGACCTGTCCTGGAGTGAGTGTTCTCCAGAGTCACTTTAGTGGAGAAAACTGATTTTTCCTCTCTCAGAAGGTATAATTGACAGTTTAATTATTAACCTTTACTCAAGTGGCTGGGTATTCATTCATTCAGTTTTTAAAAATATAGCAAATAAAATATAATAGGATAAAGCAAAAACTATCACATCGAAATTGAGTAAGATAAACCAACAGAAGAAAAAGAATCTAAGAGAAGTCACAAGAATCAGAGAGCCAGTCGTCTGCACACTCAGGAATCCTATAACAACACTAAAATGGAAACAACAAAGTATGCACAGATCAGGTGCAGACCTGTGCATGTCCTGTGCATCCTACTTCAGTCACTTATGGACTTTGATTGTGTTGATTTAGAAGGCTTTGGTTTTTTGGTGTCCCTGATCTACTCTTGCCCTCTTTCTGCTTCCTTTTCTGCAGGGCTGCCTGAGCTCTGAGAGGAGACATTTGATGGACACATACAGTTTAGGGCTGAGTATTCCTAGGTTTTTCAGTCTGTGTAATGTCTACTTATGGTAGGCCCACTTTTCTAATACTTTAGGCATTATGGAAAATATACTGATGTCTGCTCTGATGAGTTTAACCCATATTTTTGTCTTATTCTCCAAAATCTAATAGATGACATTGCTAATTTTCAGGAACTTTGGCTATAGTTTAACTCATTTCTAATTTTGCAACACATGATGAGTAACAGATTATAATATAGGTCTTTACCTATATTATAATATAGATAAAAGGACTATTCTTGATTAATGTAACATGCTCATATATTAATGTTATCCTATGTTAATATGCTACAACAGACTATAGTGAAATACTGTCTACATAATTATATGAGAATTGTGGTTACTATAATTCATCATACAGCCTTTATGATCACCTAGATCATTTGTCCAAAACCACAAGGGAGAAAAATAAGATGTGAATAGTTCAAACTTCATCACTCTTAAACTTTCTGCTGAGGCTTAGGGAAAGGACTCCATGAGCAGAGAGCTTGCAGTGAAAGGATGTGGACTTGAGTTGAAGTCTAGGAACCCATGACAAAAACTGGTCATGGCATCATGCATCTGTAACCCAGCACTGGAGTGGAGGTGGAGAGAGCAGGATCCTGAGGGCTCACTGACCAACCAGTTTAGTCTCAAATGGCAAGTTCAGGTTCAGTGTTAGACCCTGTCTCAAAAATACGTTGGCAAGAGATAGAGGAAGATACCTGAAATTCTTATTTGGCTTTCATGTCATTCCATCCAGGTGAGTACACCTGCGCAATATGTCCACATCACTCACACACACACACACACACACACACACACACACACACACATNNNNACACACACACACACCCTACCTGTTTGGCAGATAATATTTGAGTTATCTCAAATTTGACAAGACCAAAGTGAGTACTAATTTTTCAGAATACAATAGGGGGTGCTGAAGAGTTGGTTCAGCTGTTAAGAGCATTTGCTGCCTTTTGCAGTGGACTGGAGTTCAGTTTCTAGCAGCTATGTTCAGCAGTTCATGAATACCTGTAACTCAAGCTCCATGCAGGCTTCTGCTAATTTCTAGCCTTGGTGGCCATCTGTACTCACCTGCACAGGACTGGCACAGATTCACACATATATAATCGTGATGCATAAATAATTAAAAATAAAATGCATCTTTAAGATAACAATAGGTAGACACAATTTCTAAAATATATATTGTTTTGCGTTTCTGTCCTAATATGTAGTCAGTATTTCTGGTTGTTAAACATTTATTGCCTATTTTTGGTGTGTGTGTGTGGAGGGGATAGTACTTAAAAGTGCAAGATGAGGAAAATGAACTTACAATTTTTTAAATTTTCATCAATCTATATGAATATAGAATACACTTCTATAGAAATAATTGGGTTGTATAAAACAGATGACAGACATACAGTCTAGATTTTCAGAAAACTGCAAAATATATGTGGGTCAAATCAACGAGAGGTAAAGTCAGAATGGACTGGGCTGGAGAGCTCACTGGGAAATGTATACAGCTGTATGCTACAGGAAAGAAGTGATACCGAATGGAAAAGTGACAAATGAACAAAGAATCTGGGTAGATGAGAAGGCACCTATCCCAAAAGTTCTTGGTGCTTTGGATTTGATCCCATATACAGATGAAACACAAGGAGGTCCTTTTAAACAGGGACGTCAAATTCTAAACCACTTATGAAATTGCTTCAAACTTCTCTGATGGTGAATCTTTTTGGTTTTTTGTGGCATCTCTAGGTCTCATCGATAGAACAGTTCTACCATTCTTTCTCATTGCTTTTTCTGTATCTTTTCTTGGTGACTGCTTACACATTACATCTTGATTTGTGATTATAATGGTGAATATTTCGTATTCATATTCATGGATACATATTTAAGACACACAATTGGATATATAACTTGTTTTACTATAAAAACCCTATACATGATTATTATTATCAATAAAAATTTAATTTCTGTTAGTTCAAAGTAGAATAATTATTAGTTGAATATTTGAGAAAGTATTTTTGCAATGCAAATAGAATTTAAACTGATCTTTTTAAGTTTTTTGTTGTTCTTGTGGTGGTGGTGGTGGTGGTGGTGTGTGTGTGTGTAGGTGTGTGTGGCATTTGTGCCCATGTGTATGTATGCATATACAGATGTTACAGAGGGTTGCCAGTGCCCTGCTATATCACACTCCATTGTACTCCTCTGAGACAGGTCCTTTTACTGAGCATAGAGGGAGACTAGCAGTTTGTAAGCCCCAGTGCTCTTCCTGTGTCTCCCCCAAACAGTTCTGGAATTACAGATCCCTTTGCAGCTATGCCTGTCTGCTTATGTGGATGCTGGGATCTGAACTCAGATCCTCATACTTGCATAGACGGCAGCCATACTCACTGAGCCATCTCTTCAGTTCCTAAACTGATGATAATACCGAGCAAATTTTCCTTAACAAGACTCAATTCAATGGGAAATGTCTTTTTCTTTGTAGTTTCTGAAAATGACAGATTTTCATGCTCACAATGGAAATACAAAGCACTCGAACTCACCCGCTGCAGAAAACGCTCAAGACCTTTCAGGCATAACAAATAACAGCACCACAGAGAAGAACACAGCTTCTTGTGTCAAGGAACTGAGTTGCATCATGTCTAAAGGCATTGGTGCAACAATTGTGCAGAATTTCCAATGCATTGCATTGTATAAAGACCATGTAAAAATAGAAACATTTATTCTCTTGAATTATGAACCCTTGGGTGCATAAATATTTTCTCATTCAATCTACCAAATCAGTACCTAAAATTATTACCATGATACAACTAGGAATCTTTTCTACTTCATCCTTTTAAAAGTCAAAAATTCACAAAGTTCAGAAACATGAAATGATGTTTTATAAAAATTATATCACTTTGTTGCTCCAAGTAAGAAGTGTAAATTTAGAAAAATCATAATTACTTCTAGACAGTTTACCCAGTCCTTGAAAGTGATGAAAAATCATTGTAAAACACCAGTGCACTGGGTTGTATTTGAAAGGCAGGGTCTTCATGCAAATTTCACACAGCAAACACAGAAACAAAAGACAAGTTGATCTATGTTCATTTTGCAAATCTGAAGACTAAAATCCAAGCCAATACCAGATTTAATGAAAGGATTTATTAAGTACTTTGTACAACTTTCAGTACACAGTAGGTGCTAATGAAGTATCTGTTCAAAGGTGGGTGGTTCTGAAATCATAAACTGTGGAAGTATTAAAATATCTCCCTAGATTTTATTCCTCATATATTGGAATAGAAATTGAAGCAGGTTTTGGCTCCCTGAAAAAGAAATCCATGAATTATTTATAATTGAAGACAAACCATAAAAAGGAATAACAGGGCACAAATATCCATAATTTGGTCATTTGCAATGGAAGCAGAGCATCAGATCTGTCTGATTAAAATTAAAAGTGCTGTTATGAAGTTAGCACATGAATAAAGCAAAAGCCTAGTGAGTGTGTTAATGTGCTATATATAGATGTTAGCCAGTGTTGATATCAATATGCTGGGACCCACTTAGGCCTTCAGTTGCTTAGCTAGAGACCTAGTTAGTTCTAATATTACACAAATGGACTGACTCTCAGTGAACCACTGCCAGTTGTGGGAAGTTCTGTTTGAGAGGAATAACCATGACATTAATATCCTGGAAACATCCATGACCCAGATAGATAAACTATAGATTTTTCCAAGCCAGAGGAATTTCATTATACAGTGAGAGAACTAAGAGGTCAAAAAAATTGATCATAGTTTGTAACTGACCAGCAGACCAGCTCCTAATACTCACTCTGATCATTCTCTCCCAGTACCCAGGGTGATGAAATAATAGCCACGTGTCCTGACCCCACAGAGGGCAGTGTGCGGAAACAGGGAGAAGACAGAAGAAGAAATCGATCACTTCAGAAGATGGCCTCACCTTGACCATGATTACTAAGACATCAAATGGAAAGAATGAAGCACAGCTGTTATGGAAACGGAAGATCGGCAAATCGAAATATTAAAATCAACAAAGAGTGACTTGTTGTGTAAACGACTGTCCAAACATCAGTAGATATAGAAGTGTGGAATTACCTGGCTTCATGAATACCACATCAATAATTCCACAAGGCAATTCTACCCCACTCTCTATGAATTAGCCCCTTACTAAACAGAGGTGTAAACACTGGCATGGAAGCGGTGAAAGATTTGAGGGTAGGGAAATAAATGTCATTCGTTGTCACAGGGACTAGGAATGGTGTTCCTGGGAGGTAGACCTTTAAGAAAGACTGGATAGACTGAATGAAAAGATTTTGTGCAGCCTACAACAGTCCACTATATTAAATCTTCCCCTTTGAGAATGTGACAAAACGTCTATAGTACAGAAAAATATCCAGATCTAGGTAAAACTGTCCACCTGGTGTGAGTTGTGTAACCCCCTTTTTAAATCTGAGGAGTGTCCTTCTGAAAAGTCATCAAAAAATAAAATAAAAAGTCCTGATGGATTCTCCTCCCTGCTATAGCAGGTTCCTACATGAAAGCAGAGGTGGGCTTTAGTAACCTAGTCCTGTCTTTCTTTCAGATTCTCAGTGGGAAAGGAAGGCAGACAAGCAAAGTGGAGCTGAATTCCAAAGGCCCGGAGCTCTGTCTCTGCTGTGCTCCTTCTATTCCTGTAGTTTCTGACCTCCAATAAAGATGTTCTAACATCAGCAGCAGCAGCAGTAGAAGCAACAACCACAGCCACCATTTGTGAGCATCCAGTGAGGATATTGCCTGAATGAATGCTTAGCTGGGCTGAACATTGCATGAATGAGTGTTTAGCTGAGTTGGATATTGCATGAATGAATGTCTAGCTTGGTTGAATATTGCATGATGTACTTGGCATCCACCCTTGTCTTTACTAACTTGTGCAGGTTACTTAATTCTCTGTTTCAGCTTCTAAATTCACAAATTATAAATATTAATAATATCTACTTTTGGTTGTCAAATGAGTTAATACTAGAAACAAGTTTAGAATATTACTGGGCATACTGTAATAAATTCTTATTATTTCGTATACTTTTCAAAGCAAAATTTTAAAACTAATAGTTGTATATTTATTCCCAAATTTACAGATAAGTATATTGAGATTCAAAAAATAAAAGAGTTAACGAGCATGCTTAAGACTGTAGAGCCAGTAAGAGACAGAATAAGGGCTTAGATCTTCAGATGTTTTGTTTTTTGGCTACTCCGTCATGCTGGCCCCCCTAAGCTCCACTCACACCACATACACATCTTTGATTTTGATTAGTTTTCTGTTGGGCACATCAGGGGTTTTCACATGTCTCCTTCTTTGCCCATCTTGTTACACCTCTGTCTGAATAACTTTATTAGTTTTGTCGAGCCAATGAAATTAAAATTGTCCTGCAAAGCCTGTTGAGTTGCCACTTTTCTCTCACCTCCCTCCTCCCACCTTCACAGAGTTAATTGCTTGCCTGTGTTGTTCTGGCACCTATCTCACCTATCTCCCTTACAGCACTTACCACATTGTCTCATTCTCTGGTGATGGCTTCAGTGCGAGATGATCAACTTCCTTACAGTATAAAGTAAAGTTTATTTAAAATATTGGACTCTCTGCCAGGGCCTCACAGGAATGCCCTCACTGAATCTTCTCAACGGCTCTAGAATTCACACACTATTGTAATTCCATTTCTGTTGTTAAGGCAGAAAGGCAAAGTGATTTGACAAAGAGTCTATCTAAAATGGGAGCATAATGAATTGCTATCACATTAATGTTATGTTTCAAGAAACAAATGTTTAGTGTAAAGGATAGTAAAGTCATTTTCATGGGAGAAAAAAATCAACATTAAATTAAACATTTGTTGATGGAAGACAAAGGAACAAATTCTGCTTCATCTATTTAATTGCTTCTTCTTTTCTTGTCTATAAAAAAGAAGCAACTGATTAGTTGTGGTTAGTTCAAGCCCATTTTTTTCTCCATCTTCAACATGTTTTATAGTATAACCCCCCTTGCCAGTGGTTTAGTGGGTACCTTTCTTCCTCATCCGACGATCTTGAGTACCCGCATAACTTAACTACTTCAGTATTTTACTATTCAAAATTTCATAAAACAAGTCCTGAATTGCAATATCAGCTTTAATATTTCTGACAAGAATCTAATAATTCTCACACTCAGAGGATGATATGTCCTTAGGTATCAGAAGGAGTTGGGAGCTGGCTGTGAAGGCCAGGTGTGAATGGCTCCATCCTTCCACTGATCTGTGGTTTCCCAGAGGCCTGTTTGTACAGGGCACTTTTAGGGCAGGGCGTTCTCCTAGCTGTCCTCATCCCTGGAACATTAGAAGATCTACTGCTTGATCAACTTTCTGGCTTGGGGAGAGGAAACTGGCTTTAAAAGCCTTTTAACCCAAAGGGTTTGAATGGCTAATGGACAACATCCTTTGGCAAAATGAGATGATGAAAAAAATCTCCTTCCTTGTTTAAAAACAAGGCTTTACTTATGTAACATTTTATAACCTTTAAAGGCTTTTGGTTTTACTATTTATTTTTGGAATCTGTCACATTGCATCACAAGGCAAACTATTTGTGAGTCTGGATCACCCCACACCTCCCCTATGTTTCTCGTTTTTTTCTACACTTTTAACTTAATTGACATCTACAAATGGTATCTTCATTTCATTTTAAGCATTGTGAAGGCTATGGATTCACACCTCAGTATTGAGCAATTCTATCATTTTAATGTGATATAAATAAAGTTTCTGAAGGTCTAGAAAAATCACAAAATCAATGGCATGTCTATAATTGCAAAGGACAATAAAATTTCACTAATAAACAGATAATAGAGCTTATAATATCTGTTCAAAATATTCATAAACTCTATCACCAGACACAAAACTAATATATCTTTTTTTTCATGGAAAAACAAACTCACAAGACTTGGAAACAATAAATAACTCACAGATCACAAACTTAATCTTGATTTTAGCATCACTAGCCACTGTTTGAAGCACATCATTATTTAGGGCCCCCCTTTTTTCTGTTTAGTGTGGGATTAAAATAAGGTGAATTTTGTGTATAAACAAGTTATAGTATATGCTACCCATGGGATAAGAAGGAATAAAAACTCAAATTTGTCTAATGGTGAATATGGAGAAGTGGGTTCTATTTACAACTTCCCAGCAGCAATCCCAGGTACAGCCCAGCTCAGCAATTAAAGGACATAGATGAAAGGTGTATATCTGCATAATTATGAGGATGTTCCATTGTAGTTTTAATAGTAATAACTGCTGGAGGCCAAACCAATTTTTCAGCTATAGAAAACTCAGGAGTTGTATTTTCACCCCAATAAAGAGCAGTAGAAGTCTTAAAGGGACGGCAGACTTTAATAATAAAAATACACCTCATTTCATATATTATTTCTAATTTTGGTTGGCACCAGGAAAGACCCCCTGATCACTAAGATGCACGGGGACAAGTCTGTCATTTGATTGTCTTTACCCAGATATTTTCATGATAAGTTGAGAGAAGTATGATTCTAGCAGAAAAGATTCACCTCCAAGTCTCTTGAAGGAATTGAATTATCTCTTGTGGAAGTAAACAGTTAGGACACAGTGGGATGAGGAGAGATTTGACATGTAGGTTTCTCTGTGACTTTACACAAACTGTGAACAACATGGGAGCTATTTCCAAAACACAGCATGGTGATTCATCTAAGCAGGAGTGGCAAGGTCCTGACATTTTCATTAAGAAATACAGCAAAAGGTGCCCCAGAGTTGCCCGAGTACGATATATAAAAGATTCCAAGGCAAACCAGGAGATAAGGCATTATAGAGAAAGTGGAAACAAACTTAGTTTGTGTCATTAATTTCGACCCTGCCCTAGGAGTATTTATTTTCTTAGCACCCACAACTCACCATTGGCATTACTCCATAGCCATTGATTCTTTTCCACTTGACTAAGCTCAAGGAACGCTCATTCTGTCCTGTTTTTTACAATCCTCCCAGCATGAAGCCGGGGCCTAGGATGAATTTATTGAACAAATGACGAAATGAGAAAACTACTCAGGTAAGCATCCATAGAAATGTAGATGATTAGAAAAGAGGCCATATCCGGTGTTAACAATGACAAATCAGTTAATTCTATAGGGAACAGTGCTGTTGAAATACAATTAGCTAATGTCTGAAGAAGATAGTCAATTTATTTTCCTATTTACAATTAATGTTTTTCAACTGTAATTAATTTTTTCTTTCCAATCAAGCCTATGTAGAAAACCAGACAAGCTACTCACCTCTGTCTGCCTTAGTTAATATCTGCATGGGATTCCACAGTCACAAACATACAAATCCACCTTGTATAAAAGGAATCAGATGACGGAGTACAGGCATATCCACTGAAAAACATTGCCACTATGATGGAAAACAATGTAAAGACTGTTCAACTCCGTAGTGTAAAGAGTCTAAGGGGAACCCATTATTTATTGATGATGAAACTTTCTCAATGGGAAGTTGGACTCCCCAGAAAGGATATATTTTTATGGATTGAAGATTAGTAAAAATTTCAAGTAGAGTTAATTATCAACTGTTTTTTTTTACTGACTATTGAAATGGTTGCCATAATAGATAATATGTTTTGGTCATAAAGACGCAGACTTTTATTTTTATGATTACTATTATTATTTGTTGATTTACAAACTTGATTGTTAACTGGAGCTGTTTCTAATCCGCCGCTTTAGTCTTTACCTATAAATGCCAAGTTGGCCAAGAGTGACAGTCACTAACTCCCTGGATTAGTCATTTATACCAACTGACTTGTTAGTCCAAGTAACTAGGTAGAGTCAGGCAAACTCAATTGCTTTTCTCTTCCTTTCTAATGCCCCCTACTCTTAACACACATCTATTTACTTATAAATCATAGAAGTATGGATTAGTGAAACCTATGTTCACTGGCCTTAAGACCATTACTGAAATTTCTGATTGATATTTGAAACTTTATGCAAAGTTTTTCATGAAAATAATCTATGTCATGTCTTTCCTATAAATTTTGAGATGGAAACATGTTAGGAGACCATGTTTGGGCAACATTGTCTTTATTGTGTTTTGGTAATAGTTTTTATTATGAACAAGGTACTTTTATTGCTAGATCTATCTCACTGCTGTTCACTAAACTTTGTCTCAGGTCAAATAGGCTTTGGTGTAGAAATGAGGTTAGAATACTCACTAATCATGGCTTCAGCAAAACTGAGTCATTGCATAGACCATTGAAAAAATTCAATTTTTTGTTTTTTCTATTTATATTAAAAATTCTGTTTATAGAAGTATTATATCAATAAGAAATTCTGTTTCATGAGGTTCTTAAGCTTATTTTCCAAATACAAGTACAAAACAAAACAAACAAAAATCCTTCCAGAAACAAACAAAACAATGGAAAGCCAACAGAACTAATAACAGCTTTCTCTGGCTTTGTCATGCTTCTGCAAACGATCTAACAAGTCATAGATTTAGAACTCAAATTCAACTGTACACTAAAGTGTAATCATTATATGAAAATTCCAAATCAAACAAGTAGGCATGTATTTGTTTGTAAATACTATAGCCACATAATAATAAACAAAGGGATGGATTTGAAAAGTTACCCAAAAATGCTTTAGAAATATTAACTCAGCTTTCTGCTGTCAGTCATATATTTCCAGTTGCAGAATATGGTAACTATAAAAAATAAAAAAATCATAATAAAGCTAATTTTTCTAAATTGTGCTTGTTTGCTAGATTAAAGAAAGTTATATGCCAAAAATGTAAAATTTATTCCACGAAAATTAACAGGCTACACAGATAAATTTTTGGCAAATGCAACTTTATATTGAAGTTCACACATCTATATCTTAAAGAATGAGACTCACAGAATCTAATGTATTTCTAAAATACCAGAAATCATATTATAAGCTTTCACAAGTTAAAACTGAAATAATTTAAGCGACCAATACACCGAATGTGCAGAAAGTATAAACAAGACTGTGCCTTCCGTAGAATAAATGCTCCACAACTTGTGCCAGGTGTCATCTAAGGCTGTGGGCTCCCATTGACAGCTGACTTATAATATAAACAAATATCAACTGTCCGCTTCTCAGAGCACACTAGGATGGGTAGCACACCCCAGAAGAAAATTTCATTATCCCAGTGATGTGCACCTTCATTTTCAAACCATGTGAGGAAAAATGGAAAAGTATTCAATGCTCTCCCATGCACTTCCTGATAAACAGCCAGAGCGAGTCACTGATTCAATGCCTCTTGACTATTTGCTCCACTGCTAAAGAATATGAAGGATACTAGATAACCCTTTAAGGCAACATGTGTTTATTCTGTATCATTAGAACTGCTCATCTGTGGTCAGTTGATACCATTCATGTTGCCTCCCAGACAGATATCTAGCATTTGTAAAATAGAAACAAACTGGAAACTCTTTTACTGAATGAACAGAAAACACATAATACAGTTCAATGCTAGCAATTTCACTGGTAGGGAAGTAAAGTGGCATTTAGAAAGAGCAATATATTAATACAAAAAAGGTAAACTCTAATTGGAACCAATATACTGCTTTGGAATGCTCCCCCAAACTTACAAGGCGTGTTTAAAGTGTTGTACCCCAATAATTCATGGCACATCTTTAGAGGATTACAGTACTGTTAGTTCCCCCAGTAGTGAAGTCTTTGCAAAACAAAAATAGTATGAAATGTTTTAAAGTCTTCAAACTTCTAAAATTAGCTTTTATCAACACATTTACCTCATGTCAACTTAATTTATTAAAAGGTCCAATGCTAATTGTTTTTAAGTTTTTTCATATGTAATGATATACACAGCATTTAGCACTGATACTTAGCACCTGCTACTTTCATTATCTAGTGTTCAACCACAGAAAGAAACTTAGGGCAGTGGTTCTGTCCTTTCTTAATTACAAACCTTCGGTGGCAGTCAGCAGGATCACTCTGAGATTTAAAATAGGATTATAGGTGAACTATTGCAAAGACTGCAGAAGGTTGCCCAAATCCTTATAACTGCTGATCCCATCCTTGATTTTCTTCTCAAGACATGGCTACAGGCCACAATTGCTTAGCAGAGAGGGTTAGTGTTTCACAAGGCTAAAGATTTACAGATGCTCCCTCATATAACACAGTAAGGTTCCCTTGGTAACCTGGATTTTCTGCAGTAAAGAAGGGTTGTACTGAAACAGCGCCTCAGCTCCCTGTTGGAGAAAATGCAGACAAAGGGATTGATTCCTGCTTGGGCAAAACTCATCCAGACAGCAGCCGTTAGAAATCCCCCTGGTACTACAGGCCCTCTTGCAAAAACTCTCCAATAGCAGGCCACCAGGTAGGGGCCCCACAAGGTTAGGAAAAGAAAAGTCATTATATAGAACATTCTGCTGATTCGTTTCTCCATTTTGAACTCATCTAAGACCAACAGCCGTCTTCTGCCTGTGGTATTTGCATTTTGCCTGATGCCCAGTAAGGTGGGTGGTGTGGGACCCCTTCCAAATCCTGCTAGCCAGTTGGCAGCTGCCTGGCCACTGGCTCCAGGGCCATGAAAGGTCCAGTTTTGGCTGACGGCTGCTACAAACTGGACTGGCTTCATTTTCCTTCGATCGTGGACAAAAAATATCAGCTTGAGGTAGACAAGCTGTGTGGCTAGGAGGATGAGAGCGAGGAGCAGCATAAATCCTAGGGAATCGTTAGCCCTGAAGGAGCGGTGTTGGAAGGTGCACTGATCCTCCTCCCTAATGAACGAGTAAGTGCCCACGTCTAAAACTGGGGGGAACGCCATGGCCACAGACAGAGTCCACACCATGCAGATCACAGCCAAACACGTCCAAAAGGTCAGCCTCTTTGTATAGAAGCGGTGATGGGCGATAGCTAGGTATCTGGTAACGCTGATGCAGAAGAGCATGAAAGCGGTGTGGAAACAGGACAACACCCCCAGAAAGGCAATCACTTTGCAAGTCAGAGTCCCATAAGTCCAGGAAGAGCCATTTTTGACAGAGTTGAATACAAATGGAAAACAAATTGCAGATCTGAGGATGTCTGAACAGCACAGATCCAGCAGGAAGTAGTAAGGAGCTCTGTGCAAGGTCTTATCTTTCACTAGCAAAATGGAGATCAGAAGGTTGCCCACCACGCTGACTCCTATTATGAAACCCAAGGAAGTCAGTTTCAGAAAGGCTGTTAGAGGCGAGAGATTTTGCAAAATGTTGTCAGCTGCATGGCTATAGTTCGCCATAGATGGATGGAGGATAAGGAAACAGCCTCAGTCAAGTCTCATGATCTAGATATAAGAACAAGGAAAAGCTAGATCCATACATTTTACTAAAAATGTAATCCACAAAGAGATCTGATCCAATCTGTGTTCATGCTTCCTCTTTCCTTCCGTTTGATTTGCCATCAGAATATCTGAAGAAGAAGAAAAGAGAACTATCAGTTCTTAAGTTAATAAGTCATGCTGTTGGGGCTAGCATGAAGCTAGCCCTTTATGAGGAAGCACATGAAGTTTCCAATTTAAACACTACTGTTTGCTTCAGCAGTTATTTGTTTGGGATGTCAGGGTACGGGCTGCATTAGTGTCCTAAGCTAGGTGAACATAACAATGTCCTTATTCTCACCATATAGTTAGATTTGGGTACCTTCAAGACGGAAGGGAATAAATGGTCTCACAGTTGTAAAATATGCCAGCCCAAGAATTAATCACTAGCCTTGCAGTGGAATCTGCAAGATTACTGATAGGAGACTGAGAGGAGGCTGCCCTCAATTATTTGGGCTCTTCTAGTGCCATCCGTATTTTAAAGGAAGCTTCTCTGCTCGAATGCATCCAGAGAACCTCTGCAAAATATACCTTTTAAGTCAAGTGTCACCGTTCATGCTGCATAAGAGTATTTGTTGATTCATCTTGAGGCATGACTTCAACACCAGACTTCAAAATGAATAAAAACCTTTCCCAAGATTTTGATGTGATATAATCTTTTGTCTTTCTCTCCCTACCCCCCCTTTTTTTTGGCAAATCTTGTCTCTTTTAAGCCTGCATGATTATTAAAAATGGTTAATGTAAATATTGGCCAGGGAAACACACCCAGAGGGATAATGCACTTCCATTTGCAAACCTTGGCTGCCTGAATTCAAATGACTATAACATGAACCGGTATTTCTTAGGCAATTAAGCCGTTCTCATTTACACTGATAATCTTTGCTGCTAATCACGAGTGACTTTATTTTCAAACAAAATGCACATTGTCTCCTAGGTGCCCAGGAGCCACACCAGGGAAATCAGCTTCCTCTGTTATTCCCACGAAGCGAATATCCTTTGCCACTTCTCACTTGCCTGGAATATGCTGATGGAAGCCCAAGCAGAAACTGCAGCCGATGATGTTAATTTTCCAACCGGTGCATCCCCGGGTAAATACCGATCACATCATGCAACATTACGAAACCTGAAATCCACCACCCCTGGGTTTATAACTGGGATGGGGGAGGGGGAGGAGAGAGAGAGAGAGAGAGAGAGAGAGAGAGAGAGAGAGAGA
>LOJH01022341.1:0-19937 GCA_001685095.1 Ellobius talpinus
GGGTCCCTTAATTAAGGTATCTACTTCCCTGCTCCCATAACTATCCTTCCTCTATTCTAACCTTTTTTTAGATCTTATGTGAACCCATACCCCAAATGGTGGGTGCCATTATGTAAACAGAGACAGGTTTTTTGTTTTGTTTTGTTTTTGTTTCCCGGCCACCCAGACCCAAATAATCACACAGAAACTATATTAATTATAACATTGTTTAATGACTTAGGCATATTCCTAGTTAGCTCTTACATCTTAAATGAACCAATTTCTATTAATCTGTTTATCTCTGCAAGGTGTGACTTACCAGTAAGGTTCTGGCATCCTTCTCCTTTGGCATCTTCATGGTGTCTCTCTGAGTCTGCCTACTCTCTATCTCTATCTCTGTTCAGACTTCCCTCATAGCTCTTTTCTGCCCTACCATAGGCCAAAATAGCTTCTTTATTAACCAATGGTAATAAAACATATTCAAAGCATACAGAGGGGAGTCCCACATCAGGCAGAACCATTGGGAAGTGTCTTCTCTCATGATTGGTGGTCAGAGTTGGCTATGGGTGTTGCTTTCACCAGGCTGTTTATGAAAGCAGCCATTCCCTTTCCTTGCCAAGTGATCTTTCTACTGGGCTAATGTGAGCATCCTTATAGCATGGCAATGTGTCACAGGAACAAATGTCTTAGGCACCTAGGAGCACAAGACCTCCAAAGCCATGCAGCATTACATATGCTAGACTCCAGCTAGTTGAGGTATTCATGGGATGCAAGTAAGACACTGGGGATACTAGGAGAGATGAGACCCATCACAGCAGCCCTTTGAGATTCTTATAATCTGCCAGAATCTATATTTCCAAGGATGAAAGAATATGGTATCAAGATATATGTATTGTAAGGTATATGAGGAAATGACCAAGGACAAAATGATTTTCTTTATTCCTTTCTTTTTTCTAGTTGAAAATAGATTTTTTCTCATACTCTATATTCTGGTTATGCCTTCCCCTTCCCCAACTCCTCCCAGATTGTTCCTACTTCCCCATCTATTCAAATCTGCACACATTCTCGTTCTTTCCTTAGGAAACGATCAAGCATCTAAAAATGAGTGAAAGAGAAAAAGATAAGGTAAAATAAAAACCAGTAACCTTAATAATAGAAAATAAACAATCAAACAAAGAAGAACTAAAGAAAAAGCACAAGAAACACAAATATACACACATTTGCACACACATACAAGTAACATAACAGACCGAGCAAGTTACATTTGTATACATATACATATGTGCATGAAATAGCAACTAATAAAAATGAGGCCATAAATTTGTTAGAGGGCAAGGAGGAGTATATGGGAGGATTGGGAAGGAGGAAAGGGAAGGAATAAATGATGCAATTATATATTAAAATCTCAATAACTAAATTTTTAAAAATAACAAATATTTAAAAAAATACATCACCTGTAAAAAAAAAGAGGGGAAGAAAGAAAACATCAATCAAAGTCAATACAATTCTCAAACAAGTGAGTTGATTGCCAGCAGATCTGAGCTTATAAGAAATACTGAATAAATTTTCCAGGCAGAAGGAAATGATATAGGTAAAAGAAAAAAAAGCATGGATCTGTAGATAAAGAATAAATACTGGCAAAAGATAATCCTATTCTTCCTCTTCTTGATTTATCTAAAGCAAGAATGTAGTACATAGACTGTTGAGACATGGAAGCACACCCCAAGGGAAAGAGCAGAGCGCACTGCTGGAAGGAGCTCTAGTGACACATGAAAAGGCTTGAAGTTAGTTTGCATGCATTGTATACCCTGGGCAGTCACTGAAATATATGTACATATAAAGTAGGATAAATAAGTCAGTGGATGAGACAAAAAAGGAATGATACAAAATGTTCAACTAAATCCGAAAAAGCTGAAGAAAGTGAAGCAAAACCAGAATACATGTACCAAACATTAAGGTGATATCTGTCAGTCTTATAAGGATATCCTCAAAGGATCATCAGAGTAGATTTTTAAAACAATGAAATCCAACTATATGTTGATTACAAGAAATTTTAAACATAAAAACATAAACAAATATAAAGGAGCATAGAAAAATGAACTATTATAAGGCAAGTGAAAATAAAGATAGCTCAGTATTCCAGTCTTATTTCTGTTGCTATGACAAGCTACCTAGACATGATTTACTTCAGCTCATAATCCCATACTATAGCTTGGGATGTCACAGTAACAGGAACTCTAACAACTGGTCACATCATAGCCTCAGTCAAGATCAGAGAGAATGAAGGCATGCACAGCTCAATCTTTCCACTCAGAATTCTTAAGACCTCTTGCTAAGGGAACTGTGCTTCCAGCTTTGGACTGAGTCCTCCCACATCAACAAGCTTAAGACCATCCCCATCGGCATGCCAACAAGACAATACAATGTGGAAAGTCTCTCATTGGTAATCTCCTCCCAGGTCATTTTAGATTGCATCAAGTTGGCAATTAAACTTAATCACAGATAGCTATGTTAATTTCAGGCAATGAAAACTTTTCAAGATAAAAGTGTCCATGATGATAAAGGTAACAGTTTTCCAAAGCAATGTACACTAGTACACTAACCATATACACATCTGACTTCAAAGAGTCACAGATGAGGCAGAAACTGATGGATCTGAGGAGCTGTAGGTGCAATTACAGTTGGAGATTCAGCTCCTATCAATAGCTCGCAGATTAGAGAGAAAATTAGGAATGATATAGATGACTTAACCACCACTGTCAATCAACGTGACCTCATTGACAGTAAAGGAACATCTCCCTTAACAGCAGAATACACTCTCTTTTCAAATGCATAGTCAGAGTGCCTAAGGTAGCAACATTCTGTGTCAAAACAATCAAAGATTGAAAAGAAGAGAAAAAATGTAAAGGATGTGGTAGATTCTGAATTGTTAATGCTTTATTCAAAAACAGGAATTGCACAAATGTGGTTCATACAGGTACACACAGCGTTGGTGAATATTGTCAGCTTGTGGGATTATATCATTGGAAATTAACAGCAACACATATATACCATTAAACAACTCTTGAGTAAAAGGAGATCAACAGACAATGAAATTCCAGAACTTTTTGAAAGTGCTAGCAATTGAACTGTAAATATAAGGACTAATTTAAAGACTGGAAAATGACCTCAAAATAAAATGCAAGAATTAATACAAGTATAAAGGGGAATTAATAACTAATACTGAAAAGGCAGTCAATTAATGAGTAAGTAAACAACCCATTTTATTATGTTTTAATTAATATACAACAAACAATTTTGGGGAAGGAGAGGGAGAAACTCAATTACAAAAATTAAGAAATATAATAATGAGAAAAATATTGACACAGATAGTTAATATATGAAATAGACATTAGGACTAGAAAGGTGGTGGCTGTCATTACAAGTGCTTATTGCTTTATCAAAGGACCTAAGGTCAGATCTCAATACCCATAGATATCAGTTCGCAAATGACTGAGACTCCAGCTGCAATGGACATGATACCTAGTCTGCCCCATTCTATCTTCCTGGTATACACCCCCACCATTGGCAACCCTATGCCTGTGAGTAAAATATCACAGGTGAAATTTTTCAATGCCTTGTGAACATAAACTCTCCAATCTTAGCCACAAAGAACTTGAATTTTCTAACCTAAGAAACATTGACCTTCCTCTCTGGCCTGCATAGTGTCATCTTGAAAATGTTAAGACCTATGAATGCCTGGGTCCTTCTCCTAGCAATTTTTCTGGAATTGGTCTGAAGTTCAAGTTTGAGAACACTGCTCCTGGTTACCCTGCACAAATCGATCATGCATTGTTTCTATTCTAATGTCATTTGAACCAAAAAAACAAAAACCATATTCCATATTACTGTATCTTTTCCATAGTCCCAGAAATGAGCCCAGTTTTGACAATCAACTAACTGGTTCTCATAAAAACAAACAACAAGTCCCAGAGTTCTCTGCCACCAAACTTCACGAGGAACACATTTATGAGCTGAGTTTGAGAATAGGGCTAAGAAGGCCCCAAGAGAGGAATGATTTTTCAACCCTCCCTCTCATCCTCCTTGGAGCAGATCCCCTTCTCTCCTGTGACATTATAAATGTGGTGTCATAGCACCAGCTACTCCCCACTGGGTGGCCTACACATTGACCCTGGACAGCAGGGTGGCTGTGAAGAACTGAAGAGCAGTCCCGCTCAGGGGTGGCCATTCTGTACATCTTTCATTCATGTTTTTTGGTTCACAGCAGATGTGAAACCAGTTGGATCATTTGTACGTAACAACATTCAGATGAGAGTGGAATGGTCCCCATCTAGGAAGAAGGAAACCCAGGCAGAGAGGCAAGCACTAGAAAGTTGTAAACAGCCTGCTCAGCCTGTCCTTATGCAAAGATTCCTCTGGATGGGCTGGAGAGATAGCTTAACCAATGAAGTGTTTGCATGACTAAAATCTCATAAAAATCTGGAAGAGGTGACACACGATTATAATCCCAGCATGAAAGAAGCAGAGACAGGTGAATAGAATACCTGCAGCTCACTGGCCAGCCATCTGGTCACCTCAGTGAGCCCCAGATACCAATGAAATACCCTATTCGAGAAAAACAAAACAAGTGTCTCTTAAAGAATGATACTTATGGTATCTTTAACCTCTGGGCACGTGTATACACGTTTATTCATATAACTTATATGTGCGCACATGGGTGCATGCATGCACGCATGCACACACACACATGATTCTCTTAGAAGAAACAAGGCCAGAATTAACTGTGACTGACAGAAGAAAAGTAGAAAACTCTGGCACTGCCAGAGCCTGGAGGCCATGTTGTTTACCCTATTCTCAAGAGAAACAGGGATATCCATGGCCTTTATGAACTGAAGTGACGGGCTT
Organism: Ellobius talpinus; assembly: GCA_001685095.1. Classification (NCBI taxonomy): domain Eukaryota; kingdom Metazoa; phylum Chordata; class Mammalia; order Rodentia; family Cricetidae; genus Ellobius; species Ellobius talpinus. The sequence continues at coordinate 4,885 of LOJH01022341.1, forward strand.
TCTGCAGTCCAGGTGTGACAATAACCCCATAATATCAGAGAAAGGCGGAGACCTTGAGTGAATAGTACCCTGATTGTTTATTGGGGGACAGAGATGCTGACTCTAGGACTGTTTCCATGTTGGGATAGCCTATATTAGTGCATAAGGACCTGCATGTACACAATTCTTCCAGAGTCTGACAGCCTAGAACTGAAGACCCCTTTCTGTTCCTCGCTGAATGAGAATATATATGTTGGTGATCACAGGCATAGGTATGGGTGTCAGAATAACAGTTCCAGGGGAATGTGCCCTCTGTGAGGTGGCTATCCTTGTGAAGTTGGCATCCATTCCCATCATTTTCATCTGTTTATCACATCTGAAAGCTCTCTGCTATTTGAGGACAGAAGTTTCTGACCCACCCAGTCCTATAGCTATTTGGTCCTCAATAAATGCACAGAGGCTTTTATTAATTATAAACTGTCTGGCCTATTGCTCAGGCTTATTACTAACTAGCTCTTACAACTTAAATTAACCCATAATTCTTATCTATGTTTAGACATGTGACTTGGTACTTTTTCTCAGTAAGGCATTCTCATCTTTCATTCTCTGCATTTGGCTGGTGACTGCATGTCTGCCTTTCCTCTTTCAAGAATTCTCCTAGTCTGGTCACCCTGCCTATACTTCCTGCCTGGGTACAGGCCAATCAGTGTTTTTTTAAACTAATATGAGTGACAAGTCTTTACAGTGTACAAGAGCATTATCCTACAGCAACCTTTGAACCTTCTCTTTCCCTTGACCTCCAGAAGACAGAAGTAAAAAGCCACCCCAGGCATAACAAAGCCTACAGCTGAAGTTGAGCCCAGTCCATTCACTCAACAAAGCTCTCAGATATACAGGATCTCAGGATTCTGAAGAACAGGAAGCTAAGGATCCAGAGGGCCTGCTACCTTGTGAGAAAAAGTACCCTGCCTGTGCTAAAGGAGAGCTTCTAGAGTTCACATGGGCACATCTAGCTAGAAAGAACAAAAGAGCCCCTGAGAGAGAATCTCATGCCCTTCACATGAATGAAGAAACCAATCCTGGTGATGAGAAATAGGCCCAAATCATGTGCACAGCAAGTCTCTGAATTGCATCTATTTGGTTTCACCCTCACTGGAAGCAACTCTCTTCTGATATCAGCCATAGGCCATGTGGCTGTGGCCTATGTGGTCCCTGTATACTAACTTCCTGCCTGAAGTAGGAGCAGTATAACCACAGGGAAAAGGGATACAGCTCCTGAAGGGTGATGCACAAACCTCTGCAGTCTTCCTTAGAAAGTTCTAGTAAAAAAAAAAATCAAAAATTGAGATGAAAAATACAAACCCAAAAGCAGGATCAGGGTATAATTTCTTATCTTAATGATTTCAAAGTTTTTACCTAATTTACTTTCTATCATAACTACAGAAAACTCTATTTAGTGTTTAACTCCATCAAAGACCCCAGAAGAATGTAATATTATCTAACAAGAAAGACATCTGGCTGGCCTGGACAGTCACCCAAAGTTCCTCTGCAATGTTGGGGCATCAATCTTCAGCCTCCAGGCCTAGGATATCTGACAGACTTTTCAGTGAAGAAGGAAATTTAAAGGACTGTCCTACCTTGTCTTGGCAAAGTTAAACAGTCTTTTTCTTATGTGCTACCTTTGCCACATTTAAAGCAAACTCCATAAGGAGTTTCTTTAATGCCCATCATCCTTTTATAAAGTAAATTGGTCCTGCTAATGTGTCTCATTGTCATGAAAAACTTTAGGTTATTAAACTTATTAAATGTCATATTCTGTAGATCTTTGAAGTATTTGAAAATCGCCTGTCTAAAATATACCTATTTAACCTTGAAAACACACCTAATGTGACTACAAGTTTCTTAATTATACACTGCATTTTTTAAAAGTTGCATGAGCACAGTACCACAAAAAAGTAGAAATATATGCACATAAAGAAATAAAATAAACTTTATAAACATATAAAGACATAAAATAACTTTAAATTTGTATCAATGTACCAAAATCCATGCCAATGCAAAATGTCTGAGATGAATACTTGTCTTTTTATCCTATATTTCTATACTCCCCTAAATGATAACAAACATCCATAACCCATCAACTAACAAACAAGCACCCACCCCACCACTTGAGAATGCAGACACCTTCTCTAGACTATATCCTATTGTCTGTAAGCTAAGGCATCTTTAGGGATCCCTGAGAAAATTGACGTAATGACCAAGTCCTGGGAAGACCAGCAATAACCTCTGTTGATATATGTCACCTGTCAAGATTCAGGAGGTCTTCCCCAATCAAACCTGATCCATATCAACCCTGAAGGGATCCACACCCTCTCGTTTCCTGTGGAAATAAAGGCAAAACCTCTTCTCCAAAGCAAAGCATTTTTTTGAGTTTCATTTTAAAGTTAAGGCATTCTTAAAATATCTAGACTAGATTATTTCAGTAGTCCCTCTTTCAATCCCATATCTCTTAGCTGCTGTAAAATTATCAGCAATCAAAAAATTCAAAATCAACACAATACTATATAGAATCCAGACTCCCTGTATATTTTCATCTTTGTGTGGCTTATTGTTTTACATTATTTTTACTGCCTCTTTAAAGACCTTACTTTAATATTTTTAAACTTATTTATTTCTTCCTATGACTGTCTATACTCTTTCTTTTCTTAAGCCTATGCACATTGTTAAACACACTGCAACCTGTTTAGAGGTTTTTTTCCATCTGGACCTTTTCTGACCATGTAAGCTACAGCTGGGTCCTCCACATGCCTCTATCAGCTGACTCCAGCCCCTTCTTGGGTCCATGAAAGCCAAGCCTAAAGCTAGGAGCCTGGTTTGAGATGCATTTGACCAGGAACTGCATTCAACCCTCCAGAGCTGAGAGCTCTAGAATGCCAATGCTTGCATTGTGGCAGGGGTTTTTTTACTTAGCTTTTTTTTCTTAATGTACTGGCTGCTCAAGAGCTTACTGTAAGACAGAAACTCTAAGAGGAGCCATGTCAGTTTGTTTATGTTTTTTTTCAGTTTTCTCAGGCTCTAGGAGGATATTTGAGTCACTCATTAGGTACCAAAATGTAGTTGCTTTTTAAAAAAAAAAAACTCTTTAGGGAACCTCCCCCACAGCTCCCAAACAAACACCCAAAGACTTATCCTTACTTATGAATGCCCAGCCTTAGCTTGGCTTATTTCTAGCCAATATTTCTTAAATTATCTTGTCTATCTTTTGGCTCTGGGCTTTTACCTTCCTCTATTCTATATTCCTCTTTTCTTTTTCACTCTGTGGGTGGCAGGTTAGCTGACCTTTGCGTCCTCCTCTCCTCCTTTTATCGCTCCTCCCTTTATTCTTTTTCTCCTATTTATTCTCTCTGCTTTACAGCCCAGCCTGTCCCTCTCTGCCTAACTATTGGCCATTCAGTTCTTTATTAGATCAGTCAAGTGTTTTAGGCAGGCAAAGCAACACAGCTTCAGAGAGTTAAAGAGATGCAATGTAAAAGAATGCAACACATCTTTGCATCATTAAACAAATATTCCACAGCAAAAACAAATGTAACACATCTTACACTAATACACCAACAGGGTACAGACAGAGCTACTCCAGGATAGTGCCTTGCTGCACCTGTCTGTGTCAATGCCATGCATGTGACTCCAAGATTGGTGGGATGAAAGCAATACTTAAAGGGGGTGGCACATACTTAAATGCTCATCACAGAATATGTTCTGAAGAAAGATGGCAGTATCCTTCTGGACTACACCAAAGCGTGTCTCTCAGCTTCTACAAACTTAATGAATACTTCCCACTAACACTAGAAGGACTCCCTAAGAGCGACTCAGGTGCCCCTGTACAACCCCAGGAATGGATCCTGATGCCTCCCTTGGTGGGAACCTGGTTGGAACGAGAAAGTCCTATATGGATGATCCCAGAATAGAAAACGATGCCTGCGACTTGCCTCGGGGCCTTTCAGAGAACGAGAGCAGGTTTGAAGAAGCAAGAAAAGAGGGGAGAGAAAGAAAAAGGAAAAGACATGAAAGAAAGTAAAAACCATAGTGAAATCATGGGTATGCACTCAGTCCTTCCAGAATCCAACAGCTTTGCTGTGTCAACACAGAATAAACATGCCAAAGAAAGGAAGCAAGGCACTGTCTGTGCCATGTGTGCTGTTGGAACACACAGAATCTGAGCCTTTCCACATATTTATAAAGCACCAGGGCGTCTGAGCTGGGATTGATTTACAATTCTAACCTTGGAAGGCTGCCAGCGAAGAGAAGCGAAGATGATATGGCTTCAGCAAAATCCTTTCAAACAAAGGGGCGAGGATGATGGATGAGAGTGGGGAGCGCAGGAAGCTTGCAGGAGCTAAGGTGACATCCGCAACCATGGTAGACACAGACCTGCTTAGAGATGCAAAGAGTGGCCGCGTCCCGCTTGGGACGTTGTGTACTTTGAAGCCACACACAAGCACCACAAGTCAGAAGCTGAGTGCCAAGCATGGCTGCATGATGGGGTAAGGATGTTCTAAAAAAAAAAATAGCAACATAGTGGAGTTCAACAAGAACTCTGAAAGCTTGTAGAAAGGGGGTCACTAGTGTCCAGCTACACATCGCCTTCTGGTCTTGTCCTCCACTGCTGTCAGGCTAAGCTAAAATCGTTCTTCATACCCCAGCATGAGACTGTCTGAGCAGGCACCATGAATGAGGAACACGGGGATGCCAGTGAGTATTCTGGATGCAGTTCTTGAACACCTGTGTGTGCCTGATCCCTTGGTGCCTGAGTTGAGCACCCGATTTAATTATAATGCTAGTGAAAATGTGCAGACCTAGGAAAATAGGAAACATACTCTGACAGTTTTTTTCAATTTTTTTCCGAGACATATTTCTGTGGTTCTTCAAAAATAACTACCAGAGAAGAATTTGAATGTTTCCATGAGATCTTATCAAAGTGACACCAAAGTCATCCCTTCTAGTTCTTTGTAGAACATCCAGGGAGTGGGGTGATAATTTGGCTGTAGGGATTGAGTAGGGAAAAGGCCCTCTGGTCATGTCTAGTACATGTTTGAAGAAAAGAGGACAGTTAATAGCTGGGGATTTAAGCAAGTCTCCTCATGCAGGGAGGGAACCTGGTGTGGGATATAGTCCCAGGCACATGGTTCTCCCTTCTGGAATACATTTGGAAGAAGTCAAAACAGAACTTGAAAGAAACGATGGCATTTTGCAGAGATGCTGGAGGCCCTGTCTCTGATGCTATGAGGTTTCCTTATTTCTCTTTGGTCAGTAGTTACTGTTGGCTCCAGCTACACAACACAATCTTTCCCATCATTTCCAGCCATTCTTCACATTCTGTTCTGGTCCTCGATGCCCTCAGGAAAACTAGAAGTGAAGGAATTGTGTAATGTGAGCACAGTGGGGGTTTGCTGGCCTTCAGCAAGCTTAATGCTACACTCAACAGTGGTGAGGAGGTGTACCTGGACGTAGTCTCCAGCCAAAGTTCATCTGCAGAGCGGAGGGTTCCCGTCCCACAATCTGAGTAGGTGCCACAGTCTTGAGTGCCATCATGGGATCAGAGCCCACTTCCAAACTCTGTCACCTCTCTGGTACCTGCTTGCCTCCCCAGTGTCACAATAACCCGTAGATTAAACTGTGGCACACGATCACCGTGTGAAATTCTCCTGCTTCCTTTCTATCCCTTTGGATAGAGCTAAAAGGACCCAGTGAAGGAGTTCAGAGGACAAGTGCAACATAAGCATCAGTATGGACCCATCACCAGATATCTTGCTGAAGGCAGATTTTCAGTGCCTCTCTTAACTCTAGTTTATCACCCTGGAGGAAGAAGTTGCACAATTTAATCAGATGCCTCTGTTTTACTGGCTCCAAGGGTAGCTCTTCAAGTGTGGACCCTGCGCCAGCAGCATCAGATTGCCTTGGAACGTCTTAGGGATGCATGCTCGTGGCTGTGAATGAGACCCTCCAGAGTGGGCACAAGACTCTGAATGGACAAATCTGTGAGAGACTGAGGCAGCTCATGTTTGAATCTAAGCTGCTAGGATAAAGAAAGCCAGTTTTGGTCTTTTCCTAGATAGCCAGAGTCACTTTTGTTAGGCATCCCAGTGCACAGGGAGATACAGTACGTGGCATCCCTGTACTACAGCTCTGTACCATCTCCTCTGTGGGGCCTTTATCGGCAACCAACAGCCTTTCCCAGATCCAACCCCCTTTAGTTCACCAGCACGGCTGCACTTTGTCCCTTACACACGGTGGGACTTGTTAATGTTTTATGCCTCTATTTATTCATTCAGTACCTTTTATTTCACATAAGGAACCCCTGCAATTAATATGAGGAGAAGAATAAGAAAAGAATTTAAGTGAACTTCTCTCTCCATGTCTTTTCCTAAAGACAGCCTCCCCAGGAGACCAAGAATTTACTAACCTGTTCGTGGATAAAGTTTTGTGTTACAAATAAAAGAACATCAAGATCTAATGCAACTTGCAATTTCATGTAATATAAATACTTTTGTTCTTAGTACCATGTTCGGTATTGATATTTTTAATGATTTTGTAGCATTATGATCTATGAATATGTAATAATCTAATCATTTCCCCCAAAATGAACATATAAATTGCTTTCAAATTCTCATTTTGTAGCCATCTCAGCAAGTGAAATTCCACTGGATCAAAAATTATTCATGCCCAATTTTAGTCAGATACTGTAAACCATCCTTCTGCCATGTGTGTCAATTTTTACTCCTAATAAACAAAATTTGGAATTCTGTTCTTTCTGCATGCAGGGCTCAGTGTTCAACTTCCACCACCTGATAGATAAAGCCAGAGACCTTACTGCTTTTCAGCTCTCATTTCCTTGGTCACAATGATGTTAAATATTTACATACATTATTTTCATTATTTTTATTTCTTCTGTAACTTACTAGCTCACACCTTCCCTTACTTCCATGGAACTTTTATACTTTATTGATTTGTAGATGCTGTTTTCATATCAGCGGTTCACTTTACCTAGGAGCTGCAACTCCCATACTTGCTGACGATGGACTTGTCAGTCAGAAGTGCCATTTGCCACACAGAGAAGCCCTGAAATAATCTCTTCTGTGGCTTGGAGAAGAATGTAAGCTGACTGTGCAGAATCTTGATGCTGCTTGGCAGAAACTTATACTGATGGTCTCCCAGGCAACACCGCACAATCCAGTCTCACCAGGCAGTCTGGATACCTGACTCAGCAGCATTTGGGCCCTCGCTGCTGAATATTCTGTTGTCATGGAGAGTTTTGAGACAAGGGAGCCAATGCCAATAGAGACCTCTCTTTTTATCGCTGAGCTGTGGGGTCTATGGTGGCTTCACAGTGTGTTTCATGAACGTATGAGGATGAAGTATGCTTGCTTTGAGTTGAGAGAAAGGAGCCAAGCAGAAATCAAGTGGAACCAAGTTCTTGGTCCTCAGGTGAAAGCTACCCTTCACCTACTACACAGAATCTCCCACCAAGGCAGCTTAATTTTGCCATTTGAAGATCTCTGTGGCTTGCTGCTTTGTTCAATGGCCTCCTTGTAACTCAATGTGGTAAGGCATGGAGGTTGTTGGTGTGCTAAAGACAAGCCGGAGAACAAAAGACATTGCCACTCTTGGCAACTAGAATATAGAGTAAGCAGACTATGTAAGTCTCTAAACTGGAAATACAACTCAGAGACGAGGCCAACCAAAGGAGTGCCTTATTGGAAACTTGGGGTTTTCTTGCATTCATATAACACATTCTTTTGCACAGGCAAACTATTGCAATTATCTATACTGGCTTCATATTTTATTGCCCTTTTCCACACTCTGTGTGAGATTGGGCCCCACTGTTTTCATGTATGTATGGTATTTCCACAGATAAACTGTACTGCTTACCTTGACCACCGTTCTTGCTACTTCCATGAACACACACGCTTGCATATGCACACACACACGCACACACAGACACACACAGAGGCATATACACATCACATAATATGTCATGCATGTCTCTTCTCTAGAATTGTGTCAACAATTTATTTTCATAAGATTTACATACTTTCTCCATCTCAATGTTTCCACTCAAAAGGTTTTGCAATATCCTTTTTATTTTATTTTTATTTTTGACAGTTTCATACATGTGTATAATGTGTTGTGCTCGTACTCACCCCCATTACTGCCTTTATCTCCATCCTAGTCTAAAAACAACTTTCCCAAGTATCCTCCTTCCCCCTCTTGCCGTGTGTGTGTGTGTGTGTGTCTTGTGCGCAGGTTTTACACGCATAACCAAGCTGCTGTGTGTTCTGACATTTCACAGTTAACTCATGTGTTAGTCAGCCTCCCACTGTGTAGACAAATGACTGAGATAATCAACTTACAAAGGGAAAGTGTCTACTTTTCTCCTTTTGGAAATGGAGCTCTTCCATATCAGTAGAAAGAGTCAACTTCTTTCAGCGTATCTGGAAAGTGACTTCGCATTGTAGGAAGAAACCCAGGGAAACTGTGTTAGTATACTTAGATGTCCCTGGGACACGGGTATAAATTAAGAGTTGTGATGGAAGCCTCTGAAGATTATCCAGTGTCACCTGGGCATTTGCTCCTAACAGCAGTCATTGCTTGGATGTTCTTTTAGAGAGCTGTTGAGCAAGAAGAGATATTTAGCCGGACGGTAGTGGTGCATGCCTTTAATCCCAGAACTCTAGAGGCAGAGGCAGGTGGATCTCTGTGAGTTCAATGCCAGCCTGGTCTACAAGAGCTAGTTCCAGGACAGGCTCCAAAGCTACATAGAAACCCTGTCTTGCAAAACCAAGAAAGAAAATAACAGGAAGAGATACATGTTCATCTGCCCCTCCCTTCATGCTAACAACTCTTCTAGGTCAAAAGCGATGAACCTAGACAGACAGGAAACTAGGCTGCAATAGATCCTCCCCTCCAGAAACATCTGTCCTCAGAGGTCCCACCTAGCATGGGAGCCTCTTGCTAACCTAGGAAACTCCAGCACAGTGGAGGGTCCTCAGAAGACAGTTATCCCAAGAGCTGATTCCCTGGATGTGACCCATTTTAAGCCATTAATATTCTATACTTAAATGGAGAGGGCAGACATCCAGAAACAAGACAAAGAGCAGAGCAGGTACTCAGCCAGCAAGCACTGTACAAAGGCCCAACACTCATGTTGTGGGGCGAATGGGAGTGGGCACAGCTGGCTCTAGAATAGGAATGAAAATAGTCAGCTGGTATAAACCATGTGGCTCCCTCTGGACCTCCTTACTTCCAAACTACCACTTCACTTCCTGATGTCAGGACTCTGTGAATGCAATCTCAGACAATCATAGAAAACACCTTGAAAAGTATTGTCACTTGCAACAGATGGTTCACGGCCAAGGCTAAAATGTCCAAAGAGTGTTCCTTCCAGCCAGCACATTGTATTGCCACATGCAGTTGTGAAAGATGAGGTGAATGCGTCACCTGAGTAAAATAAATAACTGCTGTTCACCCCTTATTTGAAATAGGAAAAGGACGAGTACAGAGCATCCCTGCCACTGTGTCCCAAAGCCAGAGACTCCATGACTGTGCATGGCAGAAGAACCATCTCAGAGCAATGCAAGGCAACAGCAATGAAGGGAAGGGAAAAGATGGATGAAGGAAAAGTCAGGAGAAAATATGCCAAGAGTCCCAAAATGTTGACACTGAGCTACAGAAGACTAAGCCAGATAGCCAGAGTACAGCTACATGCTAAGAGCAGCGGGGGTGGTCAAGGGGAGGGCAGCTCCTATGTTTGAAAGGTAAACCGCAAACTGGTTTATCCTCTGTTAACACAGAAGAAGAGGCAAGCCATCCATGAGAATGCCCTATTAGAGAATCACACACCATTTTCTCCAGGGGATAGTGGATGGGAAATACGACAATCATATGAAAATGGAAAGAATTCCCCCTTGGGGCTACAATGCAAGGGCAATCAGGAGGCTGTGCAGCATCTGTGTCCCACCACAAGAAGATGGTCAGGTGGCTGCCTGTATAGTGACATCTCCCCCCCCCGCAGATTTGGGAGCCATGTCATTAGCACATCTGTCTACTATAGGTATGAAACTGAATTCTTCCAAGAGAGGATGCTGACAGGCATGCAGACATATAAGGACAGCAGTGTGGTGGAAGGGCAAGACAGAATCTGTGTGTTTTCAGATGTGCATTTAGATGAGCTTCTGTGGATGTAGTTGCTACTGAAAACAATCAGGAAAAAGAGACTAGCAATTGTCAAGACGAGTAACATTAAGTGAGCAAGCAGAGGCTGGGACTCCAACGTGAAAGGCTCTCGGTGACTCTCAGCATGGGCCCATGATGGTTTCCACTTCCAAATTCAGAATGAGTTCAGTGTCAGTTGTGAAATATAAGCGAAAAGGGACTGCCCAGGAGTTGTCAGAGGTCTTGTCTGTTGACAACTCTACGGAGATACCTAGTCCAGCCAGAGACCAGCTCTGTGGCCGTTTCTTCCAGGGCAGCAAGTAAAACTGTTGTCTTTGGAGAATGATCAGTGTGAGCGGGAAGTGGAGGCAAGGAGACGCCACCTCATGGAGGGACCATAAAGGCTGCACACAGGGTCACGGCCAGAAATGTGCAATGTCTGAGACATGAACAAAAGAGATGCCACTCTGGTCTGGTGAAAGACAGCCAGGAGAAATGTGACTGGGTTTGTGGCAGGGTTCTAATGTATCTAGGATGGATTGCACGCCCCCAACAGAGACTTGTGCCCTGTAGATCCAGTGCTATTAGGTGCTTCCCAAGTAGCACTTACAATATTGGTTGTTGGCTTGGGGACACAGTAGTCCCCTGTGTTGTGGATGAAAGCCCATGAGAACCAAGAAAGCAACACACAGTTGCACCGAAGGCAGAGCCTTGGCACGCATTTTAACGAGCAGTCTAGCGACTTCAGGCTCAGAAAGTGATGTGGTTACCCTCTGGATCAGCTTGCTGACCTGCATGACAGGAACACCATATCTGGGGCCTCCCTGTACTTATAGGAACAAATTGAAATATCAGCCTAACATTAATGAGGACCTAATAGCGCTTAAGTCTCAGCCTTGGTAGTCTTTTTACTTTCTTCCTACTATTGAAGTTTCGGACAGTGTAATCCATGGTGGAAAGACAGGACAGATTTAAGGAGCTATTACATGAACCCTTGCATATTCATTTATTCTTGCCTTACAGTCTAAAATTACGTTGTCTTGTTACTTTGACCATTGGGAGCACTTGACACCAGCCCCTGTGTCCAGTTGATATCCTTTCATCTCACGAGCTTATTTTTTTTCAGTACAAGATGCTGTTCCCACTCACCCAGTATTAATGTGCAGTAATGTATAGCTTTAGAATTGCTGTCGTGCATCTTCCCTGTTCTAGCTCTAGAACCAGCTGTTTCCTCATAGATTGTGGCTTCGTTTATTGGATAACAGTGTAAGAAACTAAGTTCTAGACAATAACTGTTGATTCTCAGCCATCGCTGTGACAAAACTAGAAGATAAATGTGTGTGTTTAGTCATGTGACTACTTCTAATAGAGAGCATTTGTACATTTAAATACGTAGAAGTATTTCTACACTTACACTTACTTTGAATACATTTGCATATGCACATCCATCTGTGTCTATATTAATTTAAATTTGAGTCCATCCATGATGATGCCTCCAGCTCTAACCCGTTATCACGTATCATGATAGCAGTCTTCTCTTGTGTCCCTGCAGATTGCTGCTTCTGCAATGAGAGCCCCGTCTCTGGATAGTTACTGTTTATTTACTCAGTTGTTCTGCTCCAATATTAACCTGGAGCTTCATAATTTTTGACTAATGCTTCACAGGAAAGAACTTGAATGCAAAACACAGGTGCAGTTCCTTTTCCCCTTAGTCCACAATCTCACTTCTTTTCCAAAGTCACTTGGGTCAACATCTTCCCATCAAGCCCCTCAGCCAGGCTGCTCCATAAATTTCTAAAGCAATTAGACATTTTGTCATAATTTGCATTTCATCCTGGTGTCCCCTGCCCTCCTACTCATTTTATTTGTAAGCATTGAGACGTACTCTGTGATTGAGTTCCCTGAGCTTTGATAGTTATGTGCAGTGCACATGCATATCTACCATGACAGTATATATGAACAAGACAGGTTTTCAGATACCTCAACTTCAAACAAGAAGCAATATAGCTTCAATGTAGAGTCTTTAAAATGTAGTCTTCAAAGCAGTGGTGTTCTACTGGCTTTTCCCATTTGCTCTGTAACTCCTGTCTGGATTTCTCAACAGAGAAGTAGACAAGTCATCAAAACAAGGTCCTTGGTCTCATCCTGAGCACTGACCAAAACAAAAGAATATTGAGTGGTAATTAACTTGGGTTGCTTTATATATTTCAAAATGTAAAAGTTAGATTTTATACTACAAAGAAGAATGTAGAATACTGAAGACTAACTACCTCTCATTACCCACAGAAATATAGGGAAATCTGTAGCTGATTCAGGATGCAGGACACTTCAGATTCTGAACACATTTTCATTTAAGTGTATGGTTTTTAGCAAATTAATCTTCTTTACCAAACCTCCATGTGTTCATCCCTTAAGCGAGGCTATTATTCATCCCCAGCCCTCTGCAACTCATACAGATTCTAAGACGGATGTAATTTAAAATGACTTTTAGAGCGTTTCACTCACTGTGACAATCTGTGTTTTCCAAACATGGCTACAATGACATTCCATTTCACCCACTCTTCTTCTGGGTAACCTTACCCCTCCCTGCTCTGTCTCTGGAGGAGCCCAGTCTTCTTCACTCTGGGATTTGCTTAGCACCCAGCATGTCAGAGAGAGAATGCAGGAAGGTAGAAATATGTGAGTTCCAAGGCCAGGGTCACTGAGTCCTGGCCTCTTCCTCATCTGCAGAGATGCAAATACTACAGACCCAAGATGCTGTGCAAATAATCAGCCCCTGTGGCCACCATGCTGAAAGCAAGCCTGGCTCCATGGAGAGGCCACTGGCACTAAGCCCTTGAGTCATCTCAGCCCAGGCTACAGACATCTAAAAAGAATTCCAAATTGGACCTCCAGTCTACTTTCCATGTGAATGTTCTTGAGAACCCCTTGCTGAGCCCTTCCTAGACTCTGGCCTGCAGTATCCATGAACATCTCCTTAACTAAGCCCCTGGCATACTTAGCCACAGAGTGACTGATCGCCAGACCCCTCACACAACTATGCCTTAGTTGTGTGGTAAGCAGTGAACTTGAAATCTGGACAATTAGGGAGAAAAGCTCTTGGGTTCCCAAAATGTTTGCAGACACTAGGGGAAGGAACTCTTGGAAGATTAAAACTGCCTGCCTTGCCTGCAGGATCAGACTGCAGTGGCCACATGGAAGATGACCCTCATCACTGCCATCCTGGCCTGTGAACTGAGCCTCCTGTTAGAATGAGATCACCAAAGTGTCGTTAAGGATTTTTGCCTCATTTCCAGGCAAAAAGCCCTTGCTAATTACACTTATCATATGATTTTTCCATTGAAAGTATCGGGATCTCTTAAATATAGATCATCCGAATAGGAATGGCAGACCGCTTAGCCAAAACACAAGATGAGCAGACCAAACTAACTGGCTTCCCAGCCATTGCTGAGGAGCCCATGGTTCCTGTTAGGGCACACAGAGCTGATTCACCAGTGTCTGTTCCCATAGTTACAGTCCCCAGTTAAGTAGCTTAGCAAGGATAACCAGTTCGTGCTACAGATGAGGAGGGTAGACGGAACAAACATAGATGGAATTGATGGTGGAGAGAACCTTCTTCCCTGTGAGACAGGATTAGAGACTCTCAGCCGTGAGCTCTCTAGGAGACTTGGCCCTCTGACTCTTCTATCCTTCTGGCCCACATGAAAGCACTGGTGTCACTGCCAAGTGGCAGAGGCTGGACCAAGAAGAACTTCACACAACTACTCTGTACGACCACCATTTCATCTGTCCATTATTCACAAGGTGCAAAGTGCTCAGCAGATTCTTGGGGAACAGCATCCCAACAGACCTCAAAAGCTAAACCTTCAGATGTGGGCTCTTCCCTTCTGATGCAGAGGTCTGCAGTGAGAGTTCCCCATGCTGCCTAGCTCCAGAAATTTCTGGCATAAAATTGAGACACTCTCTCACAAGGCTAGAACGTACGCTCACACTTTTACCTGGGATGCTAACGCATAAGCTCATCCCCTAGGAGCTACTTCTCCTGAGGTAGAGAGGAGAGGACAGATGCATGCCCTGCCTCAGGAAATTCTCATATCTACCTCTGAGCTACTCCTCTCCCAAAGGTGGTATCTAGAGAAAGACCTTCCCTTTCCAATCCAGCATCTCACTTGCAACCCCCAAACAGTTCTGACAAGCTATGCATGCCTATCCGACACCAACAGGTCTACAAGCAGATGACGGTGTGTGTTCACGTTGAGCCATGTACAGCACCATCCAAAGGACAAGGGACCTTAACTTCCCTTGTATCTTATTCTTTCGAGTCTGGTAAAAGTAAATGTCCTATCTTTGCCTTTGAATATATTGCAAACAGGGAGCTTCTTGCTAGCTCATCTAACAACTGGCACTTCATTAGAAGCGCTAACAAAGAAGCCCATGGAGGCAGACATGTAGTTTGGCATTCTGCTTCCAATCAGGGATCCCAGGGGACTGACTCCACAAGGGGGGAGTGCTCTGCACACAGGCAGAGCAAATGGCGGTCTTCTCTGCACAGCTCGGCATCCATTCACCTGAGCAGAGCCACAGAGCACACTACAGACTTACATCTGTTTTCTGTACATGTCCCATCAGCTCTTGCCTCAGGAGTAAGGTTCCTTTTGATTAGGATAGGCAAGGCGATGCCACGGGGACATTGTTTGTGAGCCAAACACTTTCTCTGGGAAGGATGATGGTAAATATTTCCAAACAGCGCAGGTATCTCCATATGCACTGTCTTACTCGGTGTTTCTATTCCTGTGATAAAACACCATGACCATGGGCTGGAGAGATGGCTCAGTGGTTAAGAGCACTGACTGCTCTTCCAGAGG
>LOJH01022342.1:0-19936 GCA_001685095.1 Ellobius talpinus
AAAGCAGCTTTATTCATTAACCAATAAAAGCAACACATATACAGAAGGACATCCAACATCATCTCCCATTTTGTGTCTAATTTAAAAGGAAGGTTTTAGATTTAACATAGTTAAAGTACATATATAAAACAGTAATCAAGCAAAAATTATACGAATAATATTTAGTCCATCTACAATTGGCAAAATAAGGAAAATACTCTATCATTTATCCTGCCTTTGTGAGTATAAAGCTTTATATCTGTCTTCAACTCCACCAAAGACCCCAGAAGGATATATTACCTAAGTAAACAAGAAGTGCCTTGTAAGCAACTTCCATAGTTCTAGAATTGACAGAGACATCTCACTGCCTGGGAAGTCACCTAAAGTTCTTCTGTAACATTGGGTCACCCATCTTCAGCCTGCAGATCCATAGTATCCAGCAGACTTTTCCATGAAGCAGGAAATTTGAAGACCTATTCTGCCTTGTACTGTTTGTCAGTCTCCTTTCTTGTATCCTGTTTCTCCAGTTTGGACAGTAACTGTCAACAATTGAGGCAAGGGCAGGTTCTTTGACCATATGCTGAGATTTTCCTGTTTTCTCTGATAACCACCAAGAAAATGCTAAAATGTTTTGTGTTGTTTTTCAGTCACTAAGTAAGGTCTTTTCTATTTCATGTGGTATTGTGTATGTGTCTGAGTGTGTATATATGTGTGTTTTGCTAATTTGAAAAGTAATTTTTCATTTGGAATCACATTGATTTAACTATTAACAAGTTGAGAATGTTTATATAGGCTTTTATTATTGATTTGGGAGGACGGATTTGTCAATTTTATTCATTGCTTCTTTCTGATCTTGGGAGAATGATTTATTTTTTTATTTGTATGACTTTAAATAATAAAGGACTATATAATATGACTATAGACTATAAATGAATTTTTTCTAAAAATATAGGATTGCATTTAAATTCCTCTATAAGTAATGAGTGACTTTATCTTTTATGTTGCATTTTATTTTAACATAGCATAAAATTTTACTGAATATGAAGGACTAATTGAATTTAACTTATTTTTGTAAAAAGCATGAAATATGATACTTATTTTTTCTCTAAAGTAAAAATTTAATTATAACTCTTATGAAGAAATTTTAAATCTCTACATATTACTTTTAGAACAAACTGAAACCCTACTTTTTTAAAATGAGGGAATTAGTAGCTAATTTTTTACTACTTACTTTCCTAAATCATTTACTTCTTTTGTTGGTTATATTATTTTGTTTCATAGAGGTTCAAGTATCATGTTATATAACTATAACAGTCTAATCTTAATTTTTCATTTACATGAGCTAATTTCTATCATAATTATTTTAATTTCTCCATGGTTCTTCATCTTTAATAACTTATCCTCATTTAAATGGGATTCAATGCCAATTGGTTTTCCAAATAAGATTCATGAATAGTACAATCTTTGAGTATCCAGGAATTTGATTTAGCTTCTTTCCTTTCTAAGGCATCTTAAGGCATTGTAATGTTCTTAGATTTCATTGTATTTCCTTCTGAACATTGTAAACAAGACAGTATTATTTCAGTTAAGGAGGACAGTAAACCTTGCCCATTAATTGGTTTCTCAAGTTGAATTCTTCATTCTTTCAATGACCATATTAAACAATCTCCAGTCAGTGTCTTATTTTATGCTATTATTCTTGTGAAGAGACCATGATCACAGAAACTCATAAAGGAAGACATTTCATTGGGGCTGGTAGTCTTTTATCAGCATGGAGGGACATGGTAGCTTGCAGGCAGACATGGTGTTGGAAAAGGAGCTGAGAGTTCTACATCTTGGTCTGTAGGCAGCAGGATACTGTGTGCCACACTAGACATAGCTTGAACATATATGAAACCTCAAAGCCCACCTCCACAGTGACACATTTCTTCCAACAAGGCCTCACCTACACCAACAAGGCCATACCTTCAAATAATGCCATCATATGGACCAAACATTCAAACACAAGTCTATAAGGGCCATTCCTATTCAAACCACCGAAGTTACTGTTGATAATTAGGTGGTATTTCCTTCAAGAACACAGGAAACACCTCCGTCAGATGGTTACATTTTTCTTTAATGTCAACAGTACTTTCAAACCTACTACACAGTTATATGGATTTCTGGTCTGGTTCATCTTATTCTGTTTTTATAACATCATTATTTGTCTGTCTGTCTTGTTAGCCTTTATCTTTGGCTTCTAATTATTGAAATCTTGATACTTCCCATTCTATTCCTTGTTCATTCTTAACGATGGGATTTAAGATAGACTTTCACTGCTTTCTGATAGTTTTTCTTTCCCTCCTGTCGCGTTTCTGATCGGATCTCACACAATGACTCTCTCCCTTTCCCACCCTAGTTCTATCTCCCTTTGTCTCATCCTTTTTCTGTCTCTCTGTTCTCTCTCCTCCCTTCTCTTTGTATGTCTTTCCCCTGTCTTTCTCATTCTTTTCCCTCTCTCTCCCCCAAGCTCTGCCTTTCTTTGCTTATTTCTTCTCTCTCTCCATCTGTT
This sequence comes from Ellobius talpinus, assembly GCA_001685095.1. Lineage (NCBI taxonomy): Eukaryota > Metazoa > Chordata > Mammalia > Rodentia > Cricetidae > Ellobius > Ellobius talpinus. The sequence continues at coordinate 2,531 of LOJH01022342.1, forward strand.
TGTTAGACTTGTCTATCTTTCTCTTCTTTCTCTTTCCCTTTGTCTTTATTCTCTCTGCCTCTCTTTCTCTGGTTGTTGTCTTTTCCTCCTTCCCTGTTGTTCTTTTTCTCTTTCTGATTTTCACAGTTGCTTTTGCTCTCTCCTATGTCCCACCTCTCTCTGGTGTCTGAGATGAGGTCAGGGTGCCATACTCTTTCCTGGGTAACACTTAGTTTTGGTGGGAGAAGGTCTCAGGAAGGAAGTCTTCCACTTAATGTACTAAAGATGAGGCAAATTTACCTGGCTCTCTCCTCCTCTACAACATGTTGCATTTATCTGGATGTCCAGCGTGCTCACATCAGGCATTTCAAAGGTTGGTGTATTCCCTTGAGCCTGATGAGCTCATCTCACCACAGCGGGTTCCCTGGCACTCTGTTCAGCCCTCCCACTTAGACCGCTTCTTTCACAAAGTCAGGACATTGAGGACGATGATAGGACAATGTCTTTCATTTCCCCCTCTGTCTACTCTTCCATGAGGATGAGAGCAGGACTCCCCTGCAGATGCTCTCCTTGTCTGGGGTTTTGAAGCCATATCCCGCACTATGAAGAACAGGCCTTGGCTGGATGGCCTGATGGGACCACAACTCCTTTTCCCAAGTTTATCACAAAGTTGCGCTGTCTTTGGTATCACACTTCATTGCCCTGGGTTTGTGCTGTAATTGGGATGTGTTTGGATTTTGTAGGAGTCATTATGTGTTGTTTAGTACAGAGATTTCTTTTGTGTTTTGCTCTATTCTTTAAAAGAACAGAACAAATTACTACCTTAATATATCTCTACTCAACTCCTGCACCTTTTCCTTAACTTGACTCATCTGGGTGTATTATGTCTATAATTTAAAAATAATGAAAATGCTTTTAAAACTAAGGGTACAATTCACTTCCTTTAATCTCCAATTATGATTTGAGGATTAGCAGTGGGATAAACTATTGTTCCCGTTAATAGAAATTTAGACCGAAATTAATTTATGATTATAGCTCAAATGTGAAAAATAAAAAAGAATTAAATCCTAAGGACTTACTGAGCCTTGTTTAAAGGTTAAAGAAACTCACTGTAAATGTTACTGAGAATTATTTTATATAAAGAATGGAGAAGCTATTATATGTCGGCATGAAAGGGGAGAGAAATCATATGAAATTTATATTTTTATTTATTAATATATAGATTAAAATAGTAATGGAAGTTTATGACAAAAATCTAAGGTATTGTCCCACCATGGGTGACGGTTTGGGAGTCATTTCCCGATACAATTGTGTGCGGACACATATGAAGAGCTGTTGTGACACTAGTCCTTCACCGTGCCTGTTGTGGCTGTGGTGACACTGACCACTGCTACTGAGGTCATGCAAAGCTTGGAAGACAGCCGTTTAGCTCATGTGGGTCTCACCATGGTTGCTATTATTATTATTTTTTTTGACAGTGCTAATCTCAACAAACAATGGCACAAAAGATTTTCTTTGATCTCGGCATTTGGGGGTAAATTTGAGCCAAGTCAGTTCAAAATGGATCAATAAGGTGACTGTTTCATCAAGAGACCACCCACTCACAAACAAGGAACCACAGCCTGCATTGAGTGAATTGGGGATATGTTTGTGTCTAAGATGATACTGGCAGGGACTCATGAGAAAAATGTTTGCCTCTCACTTCCAGAGGAGTGAAACTTTGAAGACCAGAGAAGGTCTCTTACCCTTGATGCTACCGGTCTTCTTCCTGTAAGATCAGGAAGGATTAGTTGGGCATGAACGCGCTTCCTTTCCCATGGCTGTCCCTGAACACCGGGAACTCGGCTTTCGGGAAAGCTATATTAGACTAAGGAGCAGGAGAGCAGATGTTCTCAGAGGAAAAGGAGTTAGATATCCTTGATGCTACTTGTACTTTAGTGCATGCTGTACAGTGGAACTGTTTCTAAACAGGCCCTCAAACTACAAAGCGATTGAAGGTCGGAAGAATGAAAACAGCAACCAGAGCTGTGTGGAAACAGACCTCAGAATCTCACAGGGCCTCCATAAGGCCACAGATGGCTGTCACCTGAACATCACCCGCCGCTGCTCTGGTATGGTTTGAGTAGGAAGGATCTGCCACAGGTTTGGTTTTAAAAGGCTGGTCAACAGCTAGCGGAGCGATCTGGGGGCTTGAGAAGTGGGCTCCAGTTGGAGGACCCTGGAGCTGTGCCTTTCAGGGATGTGCCTGCCCACTAGCCTCTCCGGCTGTCTGCTACTTATCTCCAGTGCCAGCGTGGGCTGCCCAAGATGGTGGAGCAAATCAATAAAGGTCTGAACCTTGAGAAACTGTGGTGTGAGATAAATCCCTTAGCTATTGCAAAAGTAACTAATACAATTAGTCTCTCTCACACACATGCATATACACACATGCATGCACACACAACACACAAACACACACATACACAAACACATATATATTCTCTTTGCTGTATTCACTAACTGATACATTATTTGATGCCTAGTCAGATGGCTGCTCAGGAGTTAGGAGCCCGTGTTGTATCTTATGCAGGACCCGAGTTCAGCCTCCCAACCCAGCAGCTCACAATCACTTGTAACTGCAGCTCCAGGAAAAATTCCCTCATCCTTTTTCTGTGGGCAACTGTACTTGCCTTCACACACCCCCATTAGACACACATCCATATGCATACTTAAAAATAAGTCCTTTTATAAAAAGAAGTGTGTCATTTGAGTAACCTCACACATGTCCTTAGATCAATGGTTCTCAGCCTTTCTAATGCTATGACCTTTTAATACAGACCCTCATGCTGTGGTGACCCCCAACCATAAAATTACTTTTGTTGCTGCTCCATAATTATAACTTTGCTGCCACTCTGAGACATAATGTAAGTAAATTTTGGAAACAGAGGTTTGGAAAAGGGGTCAGGACTCACAGGTTGAAAGCCACTGCTTTGAGCTTTTAGAATACCAACGTGAGTCAGTCTGTACATGGCATCATACAGACTCGGAGCTGTCAGGGAACTAAGTGATGATGGTTTTGGTGGGTAGAATGGCATGGTCATTGTATGGTCCAGATACCCATAAACTTCTATAAAGCTGACCTGTATTGTCTTTTACGATACTGTGGCATACACATGTTTATGAAAATGGAAAATTTTTAGGTGTGAGTTTCACCCAAACATCCTTAGCATCCCTCTAGACAGAACTTCATCAAACAAAAAATAAACCCAAATGCTGTTCATGTTTGGAGAAATCCATACTGCTTCTCTTTCTTTCGGAGTGTTCTTTTAGGGGCCAGCAAAGAAAACCATTGGATCTTTAGAAAGGCCATGGAGGGCTCTGAAGCCTCAATACACATGGAGAAAACATTTTGCATGTAATTCATGGAAGGCAGCTCTTCATCTGAAACCTAGAGGAGCCAGAACCATGGTATGCCAAACAACAACCCTTGCATAGGAGTCTGAGAAGCTTCAAGAAACAACTACCACACTGAAGGATGTCACTCATGATTGAACAATGTCCTCCTGTATTAAGAACCTTCTGTAGCTCAGAATGAAGAACTGGGCTGGCTGTGTTATTCCAGGATAGAGGACAACATACTTTATTAATGTCCCTGTGTGAAACAAACAGCCCCACCTTAGGACAGCTGGGGAGGAGCCTTCCTATGAAGCAGAGCAATGAGTATCAATCTCAGGGAGCTCCAACTTGATCAAAGAGAAAATGGGTATACTTCTTCTGAATCATCCATGACCAATTTTCTCTCCGTTTCTCCCTAGGTCCCATCTCTCCCTCCTGATCTTTTTATTCAGCTGTAGTGTAAAAATATGGGACGGCCAACACACTTAAAGGAGATTTTTAATTGGTATTGTATTTGATGAGAACTTTACTTATATTGGAGGAAACTGACTAGCAATACTTCCAATGAAAACTGACCAGAAAAATATTATACATACATATGATCTATGCTGACAATTTCTGCATTTTTGGCCTGCCTGATAATGGGTGTCCCTATGGTCATTGGGCATCTTCTGTCTACACCTGTGCAAATACTCCTTCCTACAAGGACAACAGGAGTGTTGCATAAACCCCATTCTAATGACCTCATCCTCACCAGTCAGGTTTCATTGACTCTGTCTCAGTAAATTCGTGAATGAAGTTGTGGTAAGGATGCAACACCACCTCTAACACAAAGTGTTGTGAAGGGCTTGGGAGATTAGCAGTCTCATCAGTGATGCTGAGAGGAACCTGGCAATAAGTCAGGCCTTTGTAAGATGTAACCTGAGTCACTAAGAATTTAGGGATGAGTATGTCACCACAACATTTACAACAACAAGTATAAAATGTCTTCTTAATCTAAAAGTAAGGGTCACTGAGTAATGTCACTGTCCAACAATGAAACAACCCTTTACTTTGGGTCTTAGGTAAGGTTTCTATTGCTGTACAGAGGCATAATGACCATGGCTACTCTTATAAAGGAAAACATTTAGTTGAGGGGACAGCTCACATTTGCAGAGGTTTAGTTAACTATCAGGAATCATGGCAGCTGGGAGTGTAGCCACATGCAGACAGACACAGTATTGGAGATTTCTATATCTTGCTTCAGAGGCAACAGGAAGTGAACTGTCTCACTGAGCAGGGCTTGAGCATAGGAGACCTCTAAGCCCACATTCACAATGATACACTTCCTCCAACAAGGCCACACCTCCTAATAGTGCCTCTCCCTTTGGAGACCACTTTATTTCAAACCACTGCAGGTTCTAAGAGTCTCCCATAAGCCATGAATTAGAGGTTTAGTCTCCAGTGTGGTGCTCCCTGAAGGATTTGGGGTAACTGAGGGAATGTTCTTGAAGGGATGGCAGGATACCTTCTCTTCTCTTTGATCCTGGACATGAGTGAAACAGGTTTTGCCCAGTTACCCATCACCTCCATAGGTCATCAGGAGAATTCAAACAATGGCTGACCTGAAGGTGGACTGTGAGGTTCAAACATTCTCTCTTCTTACACTGATGATTTCAAGTATTTATTGCAGTAACAGAAACAGACTAGTTTAAACTATTACTAACCTTTTAAAAATATAAATGTGAAATTATTTAAAATATGTATGTTTTCTATATTCCAAAATAGCAAGATTATGTTACTATAAAATTATGAAATTTTCATTTGTCTACTATCTATCATCTATCTATTTATCTATCTATCTCTCATCTATCTAGTGATCTACACGTCTTCAAAATAAGGGAAGTTATTTATACTACATGCTAAGAGTAGTAATTTCAAGGTAATGTAAATGAGTTGCTTTCATATTAATTATTTTGTACACTCTACTTTGTATACAGTGAAGATGCACTGTCTATAAAATGAATAAAATAACTTTTTAAAACATTGTGCTTATTTTTTAATTCAAGCAGTCAAGTGTTTTTGAGAAAGGGTTTCTCTGCGTAACAATCCTAGCTGTCCTAGAACTTGCTTTGTAGTCCAGACTGGTCTTGAACTCATAGAAATCTACCTCCCTCTGTCTCCTAAGTATTGGAATTAAAGGCATGCACCACCATGCCTGGCTCAGTCAACTATGTTAAGCATCTCTGGATAATTACAGATGAGAGTTTACATTTTGAATAGAAAACACATTATAGGATGTTCTGCTCCTCATCTCTTTCAAAGAGGAGAGTTGTGACAACTTATCAAGTAGAACAGATATATAAAATTGGAGTATAATTAAGTAATATAAACATTATATAAATATATAAGAAGTCCATTTAAGACACCAAAGGGTCAAGTTGGGTAAGCTCTTATTTTTCAGTCCTTTGTGAATGATGCTTTAATCCATGGGCTGTTAGTAGAGCTGACTAGTCTTATCAGACAGAAAAGTGTCTATGTCAAAACACACCTCTATGTTGGCTTAGCTTTTTCCTTTACTGGTCACTGAACCCAACGTTAAACAGACCTGTCCATTGAATAAACCGGTTAAGCCATGTGTGATGTAACTAAGTATGCCATCAACCCTGCAGCTAAAATGCAGACAGCAAATGTCTAACTACAGTAATGAGACAGAAAACATTCTTCTCATTTCCACAGGTTTCAAACCTGTGGCTAAATGTGGCTACACTGGCTTTTACTGACCCTTGAGGAGCTCCATGCCAGGGGCCGCCCACATGGGTTCAAAAAGTTTTCTTCACTGTCACAAAGTGTTGAAAGGACAGTGATGTAGGAGGGTCATCTGTCTTATGTGTTACTTTCATTGGGCGCCAGATGAAGGCGTAAGTCATAAACAATCCCACACCAGTTGGGATTTNGGCTGGTATCTTAGTGGCTATTGGCTGAAGGAGCGGAAGGAGCTCCCACAACAGGACAGAGAGTGTTTGATCAGTCAGAACCTTGGCATAAGGAGTTTAAATGAAGTTTTTTTTTAGAACAGATCCAGCACGTGGTGCCAATTTTCAGTGCCTCTTGGGAGAAAGATGCTAAAAGCAGACACTCCAACAAAGGCTTCCTTACTTGGCCCCTGGCTTGGTTGAGCAATACTCATGGAATAGATTACCAAATAGTTTTGATGCTCACACATTTCATCTTGAGAACAATTTGATGAATTAAACATTTTTGGGGAAAGGAACTGAGAAACAAGATGCCTGGTAATATTATGCTTCAATTCTGATGAGTGGAAATGGGATTCTTCCAAAAGACAGATGAAAGACCCTTAATGATTCCTATGAAACATGGGCTAGATTTCAGAGGGTTTTTCTCCCTCTGATTTCTCTCAGCATTATTAAGTTTTCACTCAAAATAACATGATTATTATCAAGTCAGTGTTTTCCTAACAGCTGATATTTGCTACCATTTTATATGTTTGTCTTAAGAAATAGAAAATTAGTAAATACCATCCTTTCCCTGTCCATAGATGTTTGCCTTTTGATATTTTGTTTTAATGTATGTTTCTACTTATAACATATGCAATACCATTTTTATACATTAAGATCAATGTATCATTAATTATACATTAAGATTAAGATTTTAACTACTTTTTGGTCCCCAGAATTTCTCCCTTTGAACCTCTAAATGTTCAGAATAGAACATACAATGAACTATTCCTTGACAGTAAAAATTCTATGTTGTATTTATTATTTATTTAGGCCCCCATTCTCTAATATGTGGGGAGGGAGTGGTGGTCTACACGTCGTGGAGATACAATGATTAACAAAACCTAAGCTCAAGCTTCAATCTTGTATTTCAGCATCAAGCAGTAGACGGCTGTGAAGGGCAAACAGAAACAAACATGTTTCTTGGACAAGAGGGATCCTGCTGTATCCACAAAGGGTCAAGGAATCACGGAGTCCTATTGTTGTGATGTTTTGTTCTTTTGGATTTTTTTGGAGGGGGCACCACCCAGCTCCCAAATAAATCACACACAGAGGCTTATTCTTATGAATGCCCAGCCTTAGATAGGCTTGTTCTTTACCCACTTTTATTAACTTATATCATCCAGACTACCTTTTCCCTCTGGGTTTTTAGCTTTCCTATTTATGTACATATTGCTTTCAGCCTTGCTCCATGGCTGGCTGTGTAGCTGGGTGGCTGACCCCTGAGGTTCTCCTCTCCTTGTTTTCTTGCTTATCTTCTTCCTTGTTTTCTCCTTCTATTTATCCTCTCTGCCTGCCAGCCCTGCCTACTCTTGCTCCTACCTCGCTATGGGCCATTCATCTCTTTATTAGGACCATCAGGCATTTTAGACAGGCACAGTAACACAGCTTCCCAGAGTTAAACAAATGCACTGTAAACAAAAGCCACACACCTGAAAAGAATATTCCCAAATGCCCTATGACAAAGGGAACCAGGAGCTACAATGAAACATCATGTAATCTCAGAATGCTTCTCACCTTATGGTAATGGCAGTCAAGTTCAAACCGCTAACTGCCTGGAACTTTGCCCTGTTGCATTGTAAGATCCCAATATGTCCTTCCTCCTGTTATTCCTACTCGAGATACTGCAAGCAAAGGAAAGCACAAAGAGAATTCAGCTCTGGTGTCATCTGTTTGAACTGTCTCCCCAACTTAAATGCAGTAGATCCAACATTTGTTATGAACTTGAGACTAAGCTACTCAGTCTATAAAGCATAGGGTTTCAAGCTTTCTTCTACCCATCAACCCCAGGTAACATTTTCTCTCCAGTTGCCAGTCTTATATGATTATCTAAGAAACCACACATGTGGTGATGAGAATAATTATGTCTGTAAAATTGCCCCTGGTCCTCCATACTTGGTTTATCAGTTGGCATTTCCTTGCCTTTGGAATCACTTACAATGGGCCTTTAAACCACTGACACTTTCTTCTGCTATCATCCCCAGTCTGTTAATGTGTGTTCGCCTTATTTCAGTCTCTGTGGCCCTGGAACCAATGCTTATTAATCACAGGCCATTTCAAAGCTGATGTACCTACTCTGATGAAGAGAGGTGGGAAACACCAAGCGCCAAGCACATACAGGTTCTTTTCATCTTCATCAAAGGCTGCTTTGTATTGCGGCTCCTTTCTTGCAATATTATGTGGAGGTATTAAAATTAGATTCGACTAGGTTGGGGTAATTATAGGCACAACTGAAGCTTCACAAGAGTCTTGTTTTAGACGCTCTTCTCGGCTGCAGATGACAAGTTAATACACTGGGAGATGGGTCTCCCTAGAGTAGAAGCAAACCCAGGTATGGAGACACCACGAACTCTTCCTCAACAAGGAGGACTAAGGGTGCTGGCACCAACATTTGCAAAAAAAAAAAAAAAACCCTCTTTAGATGTGGATCCTCTTTTCTTTTGCTGTCTTGAAGGCTGTGATGGGCCTGAAGACACACTGACTTATGATCCAATATAAGCTGAACGCTGACGGCTGCTACCCATATAGCACGAGGAACTGTGCCTGCTCTGGGAGCTCTCCTGATCTTATTTCCTGGAAAGAAATGAGAACAGTCTGACTGTGAGATTTACAGGAGTTCTCTGGGAGCTAGGGAGGAACCTCAATTGTATCGTCTCTGGCCCAATGTTCTGTCTATTCCATTACACTGATTTCAAACCAAAGACAATCACTCAGCATAGGTACCTTTGAAAATGACATCTTTCTCTTTTGAACAGCTCTTGTTTGTTACAATAGGGATGATCTCCTACAAGGATGGATTTAAAATTTTGTTTTAAAGTAGGCTGGATAGAAAGGGAAGGGCAGAATGGCCACAGGAAAAGCAGGGGTCTGTTCCACTGGCACAGTCCACACAGCCAATAAAAAGAGAGACAGCTCAGGCCGGAACCCTTGATGCGGGGTGGGAAGGATGTGAGGTGAAGCCGCACTTGCTGGCTTTGCTTTAAAGATTTGTGTTACTTTTGGTGTTATGTCTTTCTGTGGAGAGAGATGCCCATATGAGCTTGGTACCCTCAGAGCTCTGAAGAAGATATCAAACCTCGTGGTGCTGGAGTTACTTTACAAGTGGCCATGAGCCGCCCAATATGGGTTTGAGAATCAAGCTGGAGTCCACTGCGAGAAGCAGCAAGCACTCTTAACCACTTAGCTATCTCTCCTGCTCCAAATCTGTCTTTCTTAGTGCAACTAGTTTCTTCATATTCATACTGGCAGAAACAAATGCTAATGAACAAACTCAAAAGTAAACAGAGGCTAGAAAATGTCTATCAGCACTATTGTGGGATGATATATGTGAGAAACACCCCAGTCATCATACTTTTCGCCTAACAATCTATCCTTAAAGATAATTTTAAAAATTAGCAAAATTCAATATATTAAATAAAACTATCCCCAGCAAACTCCACCATCAAGGAAGTGCACAAATGGCTCCATTATATTGCACATAAATTGATGTCGAGACCTACACCCGTTTGCACATCTCATGTCTTCTTCCAGTTAGGAAGGATGCAGTATGGTGGAGACCCCACTGAGACAGCAACACTATCCGAAAAACTTTGCCAGAATAGACTTGGGCCTGGAGCGTTAAAATAGCAGGAAGTGGCTTTCAATAAAGTTCTGAATCATAGCAACACATTCTCTTCTCGTATCTTATCAAATCCCTGGCACCTGCCCCTGAAATTGGCAGCAGAAAAACGCTCAATGCTGCCAATTACAGGTTTTCCGTCATCTTGCCAACTCGCTTTGTCTCCACACCCAGACAAACTATAGCTATTGGCAGGAAAGCGAATATTTGAAAATGATTACAGTATATAGGGATCTCTGTTTCCTAATGTTTAATTAAGTAATTGAAATAGTATTTTAGCAACAAGGATAGACTGGCTCAGTATTTTATAATAACTGCAGGTATTATAATTGAAGCCGTTTGATGAGCAATTTTTCTGAGAAAGAAATAGAATGGGGTCTTCGCTGAACATTTCCCACGACAGGAACCATTTAGCAAAATATTAGTGATGCTGTATGAGCAATTCCACAGCTATAACCAGAGCTCTCCAGTTGCCTGCTGCCCTGGATGAAGGGACTGGGAACAGAGACATGAGATTGCTGCATCAGGAATCCAAAGAGAAAACCACAGCTTCGGAAAGAGTTAACTTTTAGATCAAAATATCTTTCAGAAAGACAATTTTCTTCCAATTCAGACTCCCTTTGGAGTGAGAAAACACTCTGAATGTCTGAATATTTCTAGACTCAGGGCTTCTTTCTTGCCTCCTTGTAGCAGCTGGGTTACTTGGCTTGTTGTTCAGGGTGAGCGACTAGTGCCTGCAAGAGGTGTGAAACCGAAATCCAATATTCCATTTGCAAAAAGTTACGAAGGAATCGAAGGATGCGAGGCAGCAGGGTGGAGGGTGGAAAATACAAGAAGCCCAAAGAGGAGTGGATTGGTTGTTATACAAAGGAAGCATCTAGAACAGGCCATTTGGGAATGGATTCTTCGTGTAAATTTATTGTATGTAGTTACAGGCTTCACAGACACATTTTTCCACCCGAGTGTCACGTTCTTTGAGCAAATCAACCCACCATAGCTTCCCCTTTCACTTCCCTCCCCGTGCCTGCTAGTCCTCAGTGACCCGGATTGACTTCCATTTTCATGGTGTGTGTGTGTGTGTTGTGTGTGTGTGCGCGCGCATATGCGTTTGTGTGCGTGTGTGTACATAAAATAATGGAACCCACGTAAGAGAAGACATCTGATATTTGACTTTGAGTCTGCCTTATTTAGTTTAACTCAACGTTCCCCCAGTTCTATCCATTTTACTGAAAATGACACAATTTCATTCTTCCCTGTGGTTGAATAAAATTCTATTGTTTATACATTGTATGCATGTATACATTAACTTTTTTATACATTGACTTTTTAAAATCTATACATTGGTTCATGGGCATCTAGGCTGATTCTACAACTTGGCTGCTATGAAAAATGTAACAATAAATATAGGTGTATACAAAGCATTGTCCTTCAGGTGTATACTGAGAAGTAGTATAGCTGGGTCATCTGACAGTTTCATTGTTTAGGCTAACAGCCTCTACACTGTATTGGTTTTTGTAGAGGCTGTATAAGTTCACATTCCCTCTGTGACGGCTAACACTGATTAGAGTCACCTAGGAGACAGGCCACTGGGGATATTTGTGAGACACTATCTTGATTCGGTTAGTTGAGCCTGGACTATATATCTTAAAAGTGGGTGGCATCATTTTCGGGGCTTAGTCTCCAGCCTACATAAGACAGAGGAAGCCAGGTGAGCATAGACTTGCATCTCTCTGCTTCCTGACTGCAGGTGCAATGTGACGACCTGCCTCAAGCTGTGCCTTCACCCTTTCCTGCCATGATGGACTGCACCTCATACTGCAGCCAAAAGAAACCCTCTGCTCTTTCAGCTGCTTTGGTCATGCAGCCAAGCACACTCTGGCCAGCATTTGTTATTTATATTTTAATGATTCCATCTGAGTGGGGTGAAATGGAATGTCATTATCATTTTAATGTGCAATCCTTGATGGCTAAGAATGTTAGACCTTTTTTTCACATGTTGATTGGGTATTTGAACTTCAAGCTTTGAGAACACCGGCCTATTTTTTAAATATTTGTATTCATTCTTTTACAATTTCTTATGCTTCTAATGCATTCTGATCCGATTTATTCCAGCCCTCTGTCTTAGCCCTTTTCTAACCCCCACACTTACTAGACTTTTTCTTTTTTCCTCCACCTCCACTCTTAATTTTACATCCTATTTTCATCAATACCTGAATTTTATTAATTGAGCAGGCTGGACTCTTTTGTGTTTACTTTGTTATGTGTTTTATATATTCTTCATATTACTCCTCTTGCAGTTACCAAGTGAACGGTTGCCAAGAATTTTCTCCCATTCCGAAGGCTTTCTCTTGAGGCAGCTATTCCCTTTGCTCTGCGAAGCTTTTTAACTTCATGCAGTTATGTTTGGAAGTGTGCAGTCTGATTTCCCAAGTCATGAGAGTCTTTTACAGAATGTCCTTGGTCTGTATGTTAAAGTATTTCCCTCTAAGAATTTCAGGTCTAAAATTAAGGTCTTGGATCCACTTTGAATTTGGTTTTGGATGAGCTAGGAGACAGTAACCCAATTTCATCACTCTGTATATTGGCCCCCTGTTTCCAAACATCATTTGCTGAAGACGCTGTACTTTCTTCCATGTGTATTTACGATCTCTGTCAGAATGGTGTGTCTATCGCTGTGTGTGTTTTTCTTATTCTTCTACTCTATTTCATTGGTCTACATGTCTGTTTCTGTACTAGCGTCGTGGTGGTTTCGTTACTGTGGCTCTGTAGTATGTAGTTTGAAGTCAGAGACGTTGATTGCCCCAGCACAGCTGGTTCTGCTCAAGACTGATTTGGCTATTTGTAGCCTTTTCTTCTTCTATCTGTATTTCAGAATTATTTCTCTAGGTCTCTGAATAATGAAATTGGAATTTAAATGGAAGATTGCATTTAGCTTGTGCCTGGTAATATAGCAATTTTCATAATATTGATTCTATTCATTAATGCAGGAAGTCTTCACATCCTCTTGGACCATCTGTAATTTCTTTCCTCAGCATTTTACAATTTTTACTAGAGGTCTTCTTCTTCATCAACTAGGTATATGCTTAGGGTTTCATTTAAGTTATTATGAATGCTATGTTTTATTTTATTTTTCCCAGTTTCTTTCTCAGTATATTTATTATTGGTGTGAAGGGACTTTCGCATGTTGATTTGTACCCTACCACTGTTCTGACCACATCCAACTGTTCTAAGTGTTTCCTAGTGGGGTCTTCAGGGCCTATCGGGTGTGGAATCATACCATCCTCAAGTAGCGATAATTTTGTTTCTTTTCCTTTTGGCATATTTTTTGTTTTATTTCCATGTCTTATTGCTCTAGCAAAGACTTAAGCACAATATTGGTGAAGAGTGGAGAGAGTGAACAACCTTGTTTCATTTCTGATTTTAACGGGAATATTTTGACACACACACCCCAATTTATTGTAATACTGGCTATGGGTTTACTGTATATAGTCTTTAATGTGGCATACTTCTTCAATTTCTAGTTTATTTGGGGCTTTTATCACAACAGTATGTTGGACTTCGTCAAAGGCCTTTTCTGCATCTACTAAAATGACTGTGTGATTGAAAACTCTAGTTTTAGGGAGTTCAGAGCACAATGATATCATACAGTTCTAATCATCTATATAGGGCGTATCAGAGTAAAGCTGAAGCAGTGAATTTTCATTTTTCCCAAACCAGGCTCTGTCTGGTGCCACTGTACATCAAAGGCTGACAGCAGTTTCAGGAGGAGCATCAGCTGAACCTAGGAAAACTTTTAAAATGCAAATCGCTGGGCCATACTCCAAACTTAGACACTCTAAGTCTAGATTCTGAGGGCTGAGCTCATTAACCCATGTTTTTAGTCTTCCTTTTTGTTACACAACAAAGAGAAGGACCACTGCTTTGGGGTTTGAGTTTAGATTCTAAACTCTTTCTCAGTCCCTGGAGGATGACAATAAAGAGGATAAGTGAAGTCAAGTGACACTGTGTGGAGCCTGCTAAGATGGGAGGGAGGCAGAGATTCTAGGAAGAACCTCCGAGTCTAGGCCTGAATGACATCAGAGGCATATGTAATACTAACAAGAACAAGGAGCAACTGAGGCTATCAGGGCTCACTTAAAACCTTAGCCAAAACCTCTCAGCTGTGAAACTGAATATGGTACAGAAGATAGGATATAGGCCATGCCTCAAGCAAGCTCTCAGAGACAGATCAACTCATCAGAGATACCTAAAGAAGCAAATGACACACAGCAATCCCAGAACCACTCCATTATTCAACACCAAGTCCTACTAGTGTTGTTTCTACTGTCCCACTCCAAGCCCCAAATGCTACGTGGAAATGGAAGGAAACAGACACTGAGAAGCATCTCATTAGGAGAGCCATAATCTACGCAAAAAGTCCTATGGGGGGTCAGCATCTCAGAAAGGATTCAGCATTGAATGCACACATACCAAGGAGAAATCAGACAAAATCATTGCAAACCTCGTTAACCACTCATTCATGTCCTTCCCATTACTAGTAGGATGGAGCCATGGGGCATCCAGGGCAGTGTTAGAAATAAATAAGCCAGGGCTCTAGGGGTGGTTTAATGAGGAAAGCACTTGCAGTGTAAGTGGTAGGACCTGAGTTCAGGACCCAGAACTGGTATAAAGTCACACATCTCAGTAGAGAAAGGGTAAAATGAAAGAATTATGATGTTCAAAACTATGAGAGCTTTACATTTTTAGATTTCTTTTGTGCTTTGGCAATTCTATGCTTGTACAATGTATCTTGATCATATTTACCACCCCCCCTTACCCTGGGATTTCCGCAGTACTTTCTCCTTCTACATTGATATCGTCATCCTTATTTTTTATTTAAGCCTCACTGAATTCAATCAGAACTTCCCCCCGAAACATGAGCAATCTCAAGCAGCCTTCAGTCGCCAAGTCTCTTGCCTACATTTGTGCTGGAATTTTGAACAGATTGACCTTGGTAATTGTGCAGATAACCGTAGCTGCTGTGGGTTCAGTACAAGGTTATATCCTGTCCAGAAGAGAGCATTTCACAGCACTCCGTAATCACTTGTTCTAGGCACTTTGGCCAGTTAAGAGTCTCTATGTTGATGGTTGACTGCGGCAAAAAGAACCTTCTCTGACTGGGGTTGAGAGCAGCAATAATCTAGGGGTGTAAATATAAATATTTAGGAACCAGTTTGACAAAATGTCCATGTATCACCAGAGTAGTTTTGGGTTCTCTTCAAGATCTGTGGACTCCCCAGCCATTGAATTCTGACAAGGTTCACTGTGCCAGGCATGAATTCTCTCCTGTAGAGCAGTACTCAAATATAAAGTCAAAGCACTTGGTGACATCCATAGCAATCACACATTATTTTACCAGTCGCTTGCCTGGCAGGTCAGCATTATAGCAGGTAGTGACCACTAGGGAAGTTTATGAATAAATTTCTTCCACAATGGCCTACATAGCACTGTCCAGACATATGAAAGCTACCTAGTACAGAAGAAATTCCCAGGTCAGTTACAGCCAGGTTTCTATGTCTTCTCACCAAAGCGTTGTAACTTCAGCAGCTGGTGTCTTGGCATCTAGCAACGGTAGGTAACCTAGAGCAGCAAGAGCAATGGCAAGAGCTGTTGTTTCGGTTGTCTCTGGAGCTTTCTTGACCAATGAATGATAGGCAGGTATCCCACACTCAGAACTGAGATTTTTATCTAATAACCTCAGCCAAGTTACCTCTGCTTAAATTCCTTTAGCACTGGTGTGTGGGGGGGAGATGGAGAGGGAGGGAAGGAGGGAGGGAGAGGGAAAGACAGACAGAGAGACACAGAGAATTAGCTTGCAAGCTTTCATAGTTTCTTAGTTTTGGTTAACCCATACCCTGCTCCCCCTCCCTTCAACATGCCTCATTCTTATCCTGAGACATTGCACATTCCCTTCTATTCTCCCTCACAGATGAGGTTTGAGACTGTTCTAACAGTAGAAACAAGCTAGAGAGCCCCAGGTGGAGGAGGTCAGAGTCATGAGGATGGCAGACAGATTGAGAAGCACTGGATAGGCGCTCCATGGCAAGTGACTAATTTTGGCAGAATGGAAACAGTGTGTCTAAAATAAAGGAATGTAGAGCAAGAGAAGGGACCAGGCAATGACAGATTTCTTGTTAAGATTCATCTTTCCCAGGATTTTTCAATTAGTTCAGTGTCAAGATCGTGGTCTTGGAGATGTCACACCCTTGTACCTCAACTGGAAGGTATTAAAAGCCCTTTGGAAATGTTCCCAGGGAGTGCTTTTCAATATTTATGAGCCATTTCTATAAATGACTGCTGGGCAGTTGTAATAATTAAGTGTGTGCAGGTGACGTGGTCTGCTTCTCATTGCCTGGGAGTGTGTGGTGTGTTCAGTCCTCACCACAGAGCTACTTTCAGCTTGCTGGGTTGACCTCATTCTTTTCTTCCTGGAAAGACTGGCTTGTTATTTTTAGTTACTTCTAAAATAACTTCATAATTAAGGAAAAAGTAAAATTTAAAAAAAAATCTATGCATGAGACTCAGCCAATTTTTTCATGTGTGTTTATCCATATAATTGCACTCAAATCATTATGCAATGTTTAGCAGGCCACCTAAGGCTATTGTTCCATTCCTAAACCCGTAATGATTCTGACTTTCAGTATGTCTTCATGTTTAATGCAAACAAAATCACTAGTGAGGTTTTTATGACTGATTTCTTTCACTCAGACTTACATCTCTGACGGGATTTTGTATAGTTTGGTCCTTTATATTAATTGCTGTGCAGTATGCCACAATTCTGTTTTGATGGGCATCTAGGTTGTTTCCTGTTCTTGATTGTTATAAACTCCCATACAACACCATGTTGCCTTCCTCATATATGCAAGTACTCATTCCATTGGGTAATCCAGGCGCAGAGGCTGGGGATGTGGGTGGGGCACTCTGGGCATAATTCTATTTAGTTTTAGAACATACCGTCAGCTCTCCAGTGGCTGCACCAGTTTCTACTGCATGTCCCAAACCTGGCTTTTTTAGTAGGAAAACAAGCATTGCATTTCTCAAGTGAGCCCTTCTGAGCTCTAGCTACCTGTGGACGGGTGTTCATAGCTGTGGGGCAGAGCACCTGGGCTCTAGACAGGGTGATTCTCATTATCTCCATCCTTTTCAAACTCAGCAGCATGGATTCCCACCTAGAAATATGGCTGTCTAGGAAAGAGGTTCAGTTGCTCCAGACCTAGCAGCATGATTATAAACATCTTGGTTGCTGGGGAGCCTTTTCTTTATACCAAAAATTATGCTCGCCAGCTCATCTTAGAGTTTCTCTGATACGAGGAGAGATGTTGTTTTAACCTTCATTTTCAGTTCATGTTGAAGCATATGCACGTGTGTATGGACTCACTGTAGAAATGTCAGAAAACA